>JAMKCH010022491.1:0-99339 GCA_023653785.1 Ophioderma brevispina | reverse complement strand
GGGCCTAAACCACCTAAAATGGTCCTTTTTTGTATTTTATCACCGAAAAGTCGACTTTCTTTCTTATATTTTTTTTTCTAACTTTGCCTTTAATCAACAAATTCAGCAAAAGTGAACCTTTTGCCCCTTTTGTGGAATTTGGGAGGCCCCCACCCCCTGCCTACGGGCCTGAAAGCTCCAGTTGTAGTCGTTTTCTAACTACTCCTAGTAAATTGGACATAAAAATTTACCAGTATTTTTGCCTGATTTCCAATGCCCAGCATCGGCCTACATGAGTAAATACACTAAGGACATCCAGAGTGTATGTCGAACGTATGAAACCCTGGGTTTTGTGAATTATTTGGACAATAACTTCTCATAAACATTAAGTGGAAGAATGTTGGTGATATATCTGTTTATTTGCTTGAAGGTGTATTTTTGATACTTTGTTCAGATAAAGGAATCAAAGATCACTATTTTATCAGGAAGCGCTTGTTTCTTACTATCAAGAGTCATTTATATTTGTATTAATTTTACTAGGCGCGTATTCGGACTGAAAATCATTTTAAAATATTCGACCATACAACCATTTTTAGAATTAATACTTTTATTTTCAATAAATTAAAATAAATAAAATAAAACACCTCTTTAATGATATTATGTTTACATTTAAGTTATTAAGTTTTTCTTCATTTAGCTCCAATTCTCACATGGAAAATAAATACAGATTCATGTAGGCTTACAACTTTCAAATAACGAAAACCATAGGAAGAATATATTGGCAATTAGTGGGTCGAAGATGTTTTCTAAAAATTGTAAAAGCAAACGACTTTCGGAGTGTCTATTGGTACATTTGAAAAATGAATTCCCATTCCCATGGATATTATTTGATGTGTTGTCACCGTTTGGACTCACAGCACTCGTACAATATAAGTTTGCAAACTTTTGAATAACAAATGACTTTAGGCTATTTCCCAATATCTTGGAAAGGAAGCACCAAATACATGTAATTTTAAATATGCAATTAATATTTTTAATTTTTTACCCTGGTTACCTTAAGGAATAATTTGAGCTACAATTACATTAGATTTAGAGTAGTTTAAACATTCGACCCCACCATAGTAAACTTTTTACCCCTCCTCTTGTAGTTCCCGTGCACCATATTTATTTACGTGTCCTACCCTGGGGGTGTTTATTTGATCAATCTAAACTATTTTTGACATGCTATTTTTTTTTATAGGCATTGCGATCATGTTGATCCCTTCCTTCCCCCTAGGATATGTGAATGGAGATAATGCCATGCCACTTCCTATTCAAGCTTAATCTAATGATGAGCTAAATGATGTTATTACTGGTGAAGAAATTTTAACGTGGCTTAAAAATTGAAATGTAATAAATCATCCGGCACCGATGGTTTATGTGCTGAAATTTATAAATAAGCAAGTATGATATAATACTTCTTACTTATCTCATATTTTCAATGTTATTTTTTAACCACCGGAATATCCCTAATACTTTGGGCAATAGTCTATTATTGTACCACTCTCTTTAAGAAAGGGAATATCTACTACGAGGGGTCAGTAACTATCGTGGTATTTCATTGATTAATGTTTGTAGTCAAATCTTTACCAGTGTTCGAATAAACACGCTTGAACAAGTTTATTGAAAATACAGGTGTTATTCCTGAAGCACAAGCTGGCTTCCGTGAAGGGTACTACTCAACTACTCAACGTGTAATGTCTTCACACGTCATGTGCAATTGTACAAAGACAGTTCGCTAGAGGCCGCAAATGTTATTGTTTTTTGTTGAATTCGCTCGTGCTTTCGATTCTGTTTCATATTGATAAGTACTTCTAAACGTTTATCCCAAGTCGGCATAAGTAGACGTTTCTATAACTGTGTCTCTGATATGTATAACAAGTTAACATCTCTGTCAAAGTTTGTAAAAATAGAATGAGGATTATTTTGTGTGTGATATTGGTCTGAGACAAGGTTGTATGTTGAGCCCACATTTTTCTTTCTCAATTTTAATTACGTGCTCTATGTATGCTTGAAATGATGGGTGGTAGAGGTATTGCAAATGCAACAACCTGGAAAAGAAATCAGAACTTATTTTTTGCTGATGATGTGGTACTTATTGCCGATAGTGTGTCTGATCTCCAAAAACATATTAAGTGGTTCTTGAACGTTTTCTGTGATGAATGGGGTTCCTGTCTTAAATACGCTGAAAACTAAAGCTCTTGTTTTTCAGACGTGGGGGTAAGATTGCCCGAAGGGAAAAGTGGTTTTTCAAGGGCCAACCAATCCAAATATCTAGAACTTATAAATATCTAGGCTGATTTTCACCTGGAATACAATGGGGTAAGGCCAACGCGTAACATTAGCCGATCAGCAAATAAGCTGTATCCTCCCAGCTTTAGATCGATTTCTTATCAAAGTCAATGTTTTGCACTCCAAATCCTTCTTTAATAAATATTTGATGCGACTCTTGTTCCGATACGCCTGTATGGTTCCGGAACTTTGGGGATCGGGGAAGTACGAAGTGATTGAACGTGTGCATACAAGACTTGTAAGTACGGTCCTAGGTGTTAATCTTCCACCCAAATAAGGCCATGATACGTTCGCAATAACGATCTTTTTGGCGTGCTCCACCGCTGGGGATCACTTACTCCTTTTTCCCTTCATCACTAAAAATTTAAAAATAGTAATGTAAACCAGAAAGCTGACCCCAAATGAAAAAAGTGCCACATTAATTTAGAAATGAATAAGATGTCAACTCAATTTACTCCCAGAATGTCAGCGACCAATAAGTACACGTAAACTCAAGCCAACAATAGAGCTAATGACATCACATATCAACCTAAAAATACTTCAGTCTCTTCTAAACAGATGCGGTCATTGTTTACTGCCTACACTGTTGAAAGATTTTAAGCTAGCAGGTGTTATGAGTTCGCAGTTTGGAGCTCTATATCTGTCATAACTTAAAGGGCAACAGACTCACCTCGCTCATATTTTTTAAAAAAAATGAGGCCGCTGAATACCACTGCGTTTCTTGTAAATTGAATAGAAATAGGGTTTTAAAGACAATAACTTGCGGAATTAGTATGCACAAATTAGGTCAGTCCTTGCCATGGCTTTTCCTTTCTCATGAATTTGGTCCCTTTACTGTTCTTTTCAAAAAAATTATTAATCATATGGTCAAAGGTATTTGAACACACATAGCCTCAGAATTCTTTTATCGCGAACGAGGAAAAGCGTGTACATAACATTCGAGTCTATTTAAAACGTGCGTGCACATTAAAAGGCCGACTCAGATATTTCCCTGAGGAGGCGCCCTCAAATTCCAAAAAATCGTGTTTTTTGCACGTACATAAGGCTTGTCCGATATACTAATCACTTTGTGAAATTGCAAGCTTAAATCGAATTCTTCATATAGAAAATCACAATTTTGTTTTAAAAATTCCGGATCCTGAATTTATTATACACAGTATCCCTATGGTGACTTAATACTACACATAATGGTTACTGGGCCTCAAAACGAAAAGCCCGATTCATCTCAAATTTCGGATTGTGCATTTTAGGTTACTATCCTTTAGTTCCAGTGGACTATTTTCATTATTACACAAAAAAATAATTTCGAAATCTCTGAGTCAGGACTTTAACAATGACCAGATGTAAAAGTATGTGAAGTGTGTCCCGGCCGATTATTGAATAGCATTAGCTCCAATGTTTGCTTGAGCATGTTGAGGTTATGTATATATCCATTGTCACTGATATCTGGAAATCATTGAGTTGATCTTTATTCATTTTCTAATATGTTGCCCTCTTTTTCATGTGGGGACACATCTTTTCCGGGTGGTTAAATATATGTTTATTTTAGTTGAAGGAATATAAGTAATCCCCGCGCTGGATCAACTAAAATTTAAAAAACGTCCAAATTGTATTATGTACCATGGCCTAATAGTGCTGCTCTTGGTGATTGTGGAAGCCTGATCTTATATACCATCATTAATGAATTCGTTTGATGTAAGTACGGGTTGAGAAATCTTAAAGCTGTCCGATCATAGATATCCTAATAAGCCTAATCATTGGCTACACAGTCTTGATGAAATTGTAAAAAACTTGGGCTGAGCTGTTAAGATATTTGTTTCCTATGGTTTTGGATATGCGTGGTTAGCCCAAGGAGTTGGAAGGAGCACGTGTCCTAGATTGTTTTAACAGACAGTTTTTCATATTTCTCAGGCAAGACTAGGGTATTCAGATGTGGCGCAAATGGTCGTCTCACAATTGTATCGTGAATTTAAAACCGTTTACCTCTGAGTGTTATCTTGTACATTTTAAAAGATCCTCGCTTTATTAAAACATTCGCCGGCTTTAGGTGTTCCTAGCATTGTTTAGAGTGGAAACCGGCAGGAGGGAAAATGTACCCTAAGATGATCGGTTATGTTATCTTTGTGATGAAAACGGTGACAGTAAGATGAATTCATTTTCTTTTTTAAATGCGTTTCCTTTCACATATGAGAGTTTTAAAATATTTTCCTTCCTGTCACAATTTGAACCAACAGGGAACATGTTGTCAATTGTAGGACCCTCATCAAATGAAACTCTTCTTAGTGAAATTGCTACATATTGTTATTTGCTTTAAGAACAAGGGAAAATTTGATAATTTTCTGTAAATTTTGTATAATTATATGTGTTTTCTAGTTTTCAAGTAACGTAATGAAAACCTTTTGTAGTGACTAAGGGCCGGTGGCCTATATTGTACTTTTTAATAACTCTCCAATGGAGAGACTGACGACCCTTTTCTTTTCTGACAATTTTCTGCACCCTTGAATTCGGAAAACCTTAACGGACCTTAACGGAATCAACCAAACGGTTTATGTTGGTTTATTCCGTTAAGGTTTCCGAATCCATATGGTGTCAGAAGTATGTCAGAAAAGGTGTCACCTTTATGGAAACACCCCAGCCAACTGTTAACTGATACGGCTCTCTAGAATTCCGAGTCTGAACATGATCTAGATAAACAAAAGTAAATCGATTTTACAACTACAGAATTAAATCAACACTAAAATGGCATCTGCCCTTGTTTAAAATACAGCATAGATTACTACTTAAGCCTACAATCATTTATATCAGTTAATATTCATATATAAAATAATTATTTTATATCTTCAATCTTTGAATAATGAGATAATGCACAGACCTCGCTTGTCATTTACAACTGATTTTTTAGAGTAAAGCAATGTGATAACATTCATTCTCCAAGAGAGTGTTAAAACTTATTTTTTTTTTTTTTTTTTCTTCTGCCAAGAAGATTAATCCTTAATTGACGCAAATCCCATGCAGTGTAACACAGTTCTTAATTGTGTGTGTACAGCACATGCATTGTTTACACTGTTCAGCTGTTACTGATACAAGTCCTTGGAGTACGTGTAAGAGTCTCATATTTCCATGACCATGGTCAATGATAGCAATATACCCTACTTGCAGCATTGTAAAGCAGGCTTGCACTATATGAGACTAGTCTCGCCAAGCTTTGTATGGTAGCAGTATGTAACAGTTTTTGTGATTGTTTGAGTCAGATTGCAATGTCCGGATGGACTATTTCCAATGGGGGAATGGATTATAAGCCAAATTCTTTATCTAAAATAATACTTCCTATTTTATAGGGCACGTGCAGTCCAGTGGATATGACGGCCGACTCATGATCTGGATGTTACGGGTTCGAAGCCCCGCTGCGGCCAATGTGCTGTGTACATTCGGCAAGGCACTTCAGCTCGCTGGCTCGTCGAACCAAGCGATATTCGGGTAGCGTTGGGGGAATAATACATCTAAGTGACAGGCTGCACTATATGAGACTAGTCTCGCCAAGCTTGTATGGTAGCAGGATAAGTAAAAGTTTTTTGGGATGGTTGAGTCAGATTGCAATGTCCTTTTTTGCTGGAATAATTTCCAGTGGATGACTTCTATAGCCAAATGTATATAAAATTAATACTTCCTATGTTATAGGGCACATGTGCTCCAGTGGATATGAACGGCCAACTCATGATCTGGAGGTTACGGGTTCGGAGCCCCGCTGGGCCAATGTGCGGTGTATCCTTGGGCAAGGCACTTCAGCTCGCTTGCCTCGTCGACAAGCGATCTTGGGTAGCGTTAGGGGAATAATACAAGCTACAGTACAGATAGGATGTGCGCTTGGCCAGCTGCAGAACTAGGTGGAAGCGAAATGATGGGTGACGATTTCCTGATGGCGCGCAATATAATAGGCAACGGTGCTGTGATCTTGAGAAATGGCGCTTTCTAAAAGCAAATGTAGTATTATATATTATTATTTACTCCGACACAGAATAATGAGACAAATTACACCAGAAATGCTGTATTGCTGTTTGGTATTTACTGTGAAGCAAATGCTTAAATGTTTTATATCTTCTTCAAAAAATTCTGATTGTTTTTTTTTTTTTTTTTTTTTTTTTTTTTTTGGTTAAACTCTTGAAATGTGTTAGAAGTATATCGCGAAGTGCTACCCATTGTATAAACTACTTTTGATAAACGATTTACTACCCGAGCAAATATTCACAAGTGGTAGGCTTTACAAATTCCATCCTAATCCAGATACATGTAATACTTATGACCTACGCTACCCAGGCAATAGATCACGAGTGGTAGCTTCATATTACTACCCAGGCAAACAATCACGAGTGGTAGTAGTCCTATTGCTACCCCGGCAATAATTCACGAGTGGTAGCCTTCAACTTATATCCTTGACATAAAGAAACCTGCTAACCAGGCAAAACATTTCACGAGTGGTAGCTCTAACTTTTGTAACTGAAATATTGTGCCTATCAAGAAACCATCACGAGGGATATGGCATTCTAGGCGTGCAAATCGTTTCATTCAAAAACTGGCAGCTCCCAGGCAAGGATATCAACGAGTGTAGCTTTAATTTAATTTTATGATTTTTCAAACTAGTCTAAAGATTAATTGTTTTGAACAGAATTATTATGAATATCTTCCAAAGAGTAAAAATGAGAAAAATTTAACAATTTCCTTTGTAAAAATCCTGTTTCCAAATTAATAACTAAAGCGTATCCAGCTAGGGCCAAACCGAAGTCTCTGGGGATCATAGCGAGCACCAGTGACGCGGCCATACAGCGACAAGTCCCAGACGCGACGTGAATGTTTATCTAATATATAATACATTTGGTCTTCATAGAAACGCGATATCATCGGCGTAAATGTTATATGTATTCAGTGGTTCATATCCCGTCATAGCTAAGTGGTGGGAAAATTTCTCCATCTCACTCCGACCACCCCCTTTTATGGCACTCCCCCTCATTCCTCCACTCCCTACTCACCCTTTCCCTTTTCAGTCACTCACACAATTAATCTAACTATATACTTCCCTCCGTCATCACCTTTCACCTCGGTCCTTTCGCCTACCACCCTCTCACTACCCCCCTCCTTCCTCAACCCCCCTAGTCCCCCTCCAATCTCCCGTCTCTTCTCTCCCTCATCATTGACCCCTCCGTTTACCATCCCTACCCGTCCCCCTCCCCCTCTCTCACCCACGCCACCATCCTCTTCCCCCCCCACCGCCCACACCCCATAGTCCTCTACCTCTCCTCCTATTTCTGGTCTCCAGTCTCCAACTTCTCGCTTTTACCCCTTTCTCCCTAGACCAATACCTCCCCCAACTCTTCTCAGTGCCTCGTAATTACTTTTAGTGCGCTTCCTCTCCTTTTGACATCTCATAGTCCTGGTACGTTTATTTCCCCATTACTTTCTTCGTTTTCCTTCTCCCTTGCTTACTATCCGACCCCTCTCCTCTCCCCCCCCCTTCTGTCTCTCCGCCTTAGTTACTACTACTACTACTTTACTATATCTTCGTCTCATCCTGAAAATCCTGCGGAAAACAGACTTGTTTTCCTTCCAGGATATGTGCGGGTGCGTGATGATTCGCATTAGCACTCTAAGGACATGCCTCGCAGTGCTGCATTCACCACGTAAGTTTACCGCTGTGAGTAGTCACTAGCGCCATATAGGACAGGCATCTCGAGGATTTCCGAGAAAATTATACATGTGCTGGCAGGTAGCCATTTTAGGCAGGCGTCAATAGCTTTCCTATGCGGAATGCATCCCCCAATAGATGTTCTAATTAAATCATTGTAACCAGATGTACCAACAAAAATCCCTGGGGGTTGTTGTTGGAAACGCCGCTTGCAGCAGGCGGTCCAAATCTAGGAGTTTCGCACTTGTCCCCTTTAATATAATTGAATGCCAGAGGAACCCAAATTTAGTTGTATCCTCCCGAGAGATTCTTGGCTCTTCGAGCAGCTCTTACGACGTGGCTTGTCTCCATCACCACATTGTGTCCACTCTGACAGGGTGTCTCAGAAAGAACGGTACCTCCAAAACGGCCATTTTTGCTTACTTAATCAATTCGTATCCTTGTTTTAGCTTTTATTATTATGAATAATACTCTTTTGACATATGGTGAAAACAAGAAAGAAAACGGTGAAAAAATAAACAAACAATGAGTATTTCCCTAAAAATGATGCAAACATACTTGTCCACGGCTAGCATAGCAGAGGAAACCATGGCTGAAATATCCCGACATAAAAAGTTTAAGACCCTCTGGCCAATCATAATACTCTCAAAATTTAAAGGTCCGTTTGCTGGCTGGTTTTAGAGGGTTTGTTCAGTTCTCTACGCCTGCAGCATTATTTGCGGCTGATGTACTGTTCTTTGACGATCATATCTCTCTCTCTTTGGACCTCTTTAGAGTTTGCCAGTCCAGTTTTTTCTCGTTCTCCTGAGTGCCATTGACTGGGAACTACATTGACGGAAAAAAGTTTATACCCATCACGATGAACGATGGTCCTTTGACCCAAGTAGCAGTCAGTAGAAGATGTCTTGTAGGAGTTATGCCCCAATACCAGTATTTGGAAAAGTGCGGCCTTTTTAACCAAATTCATATCTGCATTATAATGCGGAGGGCGGGTGAGGGATTAGGTCATTAATACTGAAGAACAAATTAGGCATGTTTAAGGTGCTTTTAGGCATTAAATGCGCACAAATATATTAAATGAAAAACTTAGTGTGCCCAAATCCATAGGAATTACAATGTAACATGTTTATCTGCTATTGGTAGTCGTGGACAAAGTGGTTGCATCATTTTAGGGAAATAGTCATTGTTTGGTTATGTTTACCGTTTTCTTTCGTGTTTTCACCATATGTTCAAAAGAGTATATAATTTCATACTATAAAGCTAAAACAAGGATAGAATTGATTAAGTAAGCAAAATGGGCGTTTCTGGAGGGTAACGTCTTTCTGAGACAACATGTAATGAATTTATTTATTTATTATATTTTTCCAGAAAGGATGGGGTAAAAACAAATTAACATAAGCATATTATGTGTCTGACCGGTACAAATTGATTCAGCGCAATTTACAGGTGCCAGAAAAGTTTGGTATTCAATTTCCCAAACTTGGAAGTCTTATGTAACTTTTAAAAACGCCCGACTTCCCATCACCATCTCTTTATCAATTGTTCATATGGGATCCTTGTGAGCAGCCGCTGTCGCAGCTCCCCCCAATACGAAAGGAGTGGGACCTGAAATGAGAGTTTGGTAGCCCGCAAAATTGAATGACCTTATTAAGAACAGCTGAAAACTTGTGCTCTGTAACAGGTGACCCATCAAAATGGAGAAAGGGTGCTCCCTTCTTTAGGGCGATCACCAGGTAGGTCCGTCATGGCCATCACAGGACATATGTCAAAATTTTTGTGAAGGGATATACTGATGACCTGAGGTGGACCGCATTGGTTGTTGTTGACATATTTGAAGGAAACTTGCAACGCCCTTATGTTTCCGGTACGGATGAAAGTCAAGTCGGATAATCTGAGGACTGTTCTCTGAATGCGAGATCTTGCATCAGCTGTAACTTCCCACCCCAAAAAACCCCCTATAGGAAACCAAAAAAGGCTAACGAAAAATGCTGACACGAAACAACTTTGACTCGTATAGGGAAGAACAAGTGCTTACTAAGGCAGGAAGAATGCGTGTAGAATGGCAAGTGTACTAGGTTGCCTGTGATCCAGCCTGGAGCCCCTATCTCTACGAAAGCCTTCTAAAGTCTTTCTTACCAACAAAACTTGTCTGTCGGATCAGACAATTATTGTTTAGTGCAAATAGCTGATACCTGTAACATATGTTGCAGCCGTCCTGGTGCATATAGCAGAGCAGACAGAAAGGTACAAACAAAACTTATATCCGTTGATCGGCGCCGGAAAACATATGTAGACCATGCTCCTTCCGAAAACGTGAAACATCTACAACGCCGTACTATAAGTTTTTCTGGTGTTGGAAGCCGGGCACATGTCATTAGTCTTTGTTGTTCCTCTAGCAAGTACTCAAGTGCTCGCCGGACCTTGGTACATTCTGGTTCTGCGTTGCGTGCTAGCTGTGCGGAAACGCTGTTCTGAAACGAGACAAAGAATATGCTATTGAATTTCTTTTACCTTCTATATATCTTGCTTTGAATACGATATGTTATAGCGAAGGCACGACAAAACTAAAACTCTAACCAATGCATAATACGTGGGCAATCGGATGTTTTGGCGTTGACAATGCTTACCACGGCTTTGTTATCTGTCAAAATTCAACTCGTCTGTTGGTCATTTCTTGTGGGACCAGAGTTTTACAGCTACCACAATAGGAAATAATCTAAAAATGCTATTGAAGCACTCCCATTTCTTTACATTTTCAGCCACCTCCCTTGAGTCAGGTCCATCAAAATAGGCACCTACCGATACCTCCTGACGCGTCAGTAAACAGATCAATGTCGTGCGGTAAGACCTCCCCGCAAATGAAAGCGGACGTACCATTGAACTGTCCAAAAAATGCAGCCACATGGCTATGTCCAGCTTTGCTCTCGACCTATCTCTATTTGTTCGCTACCTGCTGGTTTTCCCTTGGTAAGGCGATTAGAGTAGGAGGAAAGCCGTCCTGGCAAGACGGCCCTGCGGACAAGCTAAGCCACACCAATCAGCTGATGGATAGAGGTCATGGATCGCGTCTGCGCATTAAATGCCCGCCACTCAGGCAGGCCGCGAGGTTAATCAAACTTTCTTGAGATATTCTCAAAACTGTTTTATTGGAATCGAGTTCTAATCCAAAAAAGTGAGCACAGTAGAGGTATGAACAGTTTTTTTTTCTGGATGCCGTGGCACTCCTAAAGCCGCACACATTCGCACAAAACTGTGCCAAAATTTTTCGCATTTAGATGTCCCCAGCGGCTACAAACAAGAATATCCTCCAAATCGTGCCAATCTGATAATGTCCCGGAGTGCCCTCCCTTGAATTCAAGGAAGTGTAGTGAAATGCTAAAGAGGCGCAACTAACGGAAGTACAATCGGGAATGCTTGTCGAAGTAGTTATTTACCTTGGTATTGAACCGAGTAGCTCAAAAATCCTGTGGCGACAAACGCTGGTTTAGTTCGCATTTTGCCATCTTTGCACCAACGCCATGGGCTGCGGTCATTTGCACTGCTTTATCGAAAGTAGATACTCGACCTGCCAACTTCTCCCGTGGGATACGTATGATCGGGATCAGAAGGAAGAAATGCTAAATGGTGTATTAATCCGATATTCTCCGGGTTCTTTCTTAGCGACAAGGCCAATAGGAAGAGCATTGCTAACAAGCGGTAAGAGGTCCGATGTCAAGGCCCGGATATCTCCCGCATCAATTTCCTTTTTATGCTTCTTCAAACGTCAAATCAGGATCCATGATTGCTGATTGAAGCATGTGATCGCGGGGCCTTTCGAGGAACACAGTAACTAAGTTTTGAAACCGTTAGTGAAGCCTTCTTTCAGGAGCTTACGTGCTGGGCTCATTGGATAGGAAAAGAAAGCCAGTTGAGGAGGATAGGAAGCTTAATTGGTGTTGGAGCGAGGGACAAGTGCTTGGGCCGGGTTCTGGTTTTACTGTTGGTGCGTCCCTGCTGAATTTATTTGCTGTGGTCCCGTCTTTCCACATTGTTGCAGGTGATGTTTGGCTTTGCGGCAGCTGTGTTTTTGGAAGCAGCGTATCGATGGGTGTCCAGGCTTTCCGCAGTTGGAACAGATGTGTTTGAAGCGACATTCGAATGCTGAGCTCCCGCACTCACCTGTGTTGTAAGCGAAGATTCGCCTGTACTCTTTGCGACGAAAAAAATGCTGAAACCTGGGTCATGCCTGGTACACTCACAAGATCGTGATCGTGGGTTGGCTACATTAACCTGCGAGTAGCATTCTAGCGTAAAGCTCCATATCAAGTGCAGCCCATGGACCCGAGGGGTTCTCTGCTGCTTCTGAAATCTTCATCGTATGTCAACCATGCCATATTGACAAACGAGCGGCGAATGATCTTATGTTGGCAGCGTACTTTAGTAACTCCACTAGACCGACTGGTATGTTTTTCCAATATAATCCATGAAGATATGGAACGCTGTGTCCACGGATGAATACTTTTTAATATCGTTCTTCGAACTCTGTAGCGGTCTGTGCTAAAAGACCTTCCGCTTGGAGAGAGTCCAGACGTTGTTTCCTCTTCTATGCTTTGCACATTTGTTGGCAGGAGAGTTGCTAATTGGATATAATCTCCCTTTCCAGAGATTTTTCTCTTAATCGCCAGAGGAACGTTGCATTCCAATGGGTCACATACACTTACCAGGGCATTACCCGAAGAGGTTATTTGACCTGCATTCCCTGGGGTCCCTGTAAAATTCCCTGCCTGGGACCAAATCCGCTATCAACTTCTGCTGTAGGAGAAACACCCCATTCCAGAGTTGAAACTCATTTGTGCACCATTGAGAAGCACTACCCCCAAATCTGTTCCCACTTTGTGTGATAACCCCTTTGAGATGAAAGCAATGGTGTGAGTTCATCGAGGTAAAGTTCTGTACTTGCACCTGCTCACCTGCCGAGGCTGTGGTCGCCTGGCCTGAGGCATTTGCGAGCTTGTCCCGATCACGTAGCTAAAGTTGGAGTTTGGGAAGTCGACGCTCCCAGTAGACAGCTGACGCTTGAGGTGATGGTTGCTCTGAAGGTTGCGTCTGGACTTGGAGCTGCCTGGCTTCTTCGCAGCCTTTGCCCTTGGGCCTCCTGATGATTTGACTTCCTTTTTGGTGGCAGATTAAAAAAAACCTGAAAGGTAAGTGAGAAAATCCCTAACATTAGAAAACGTTTTATCCAATGACCTAAAGTACGTGGGGATTATAAATATATAAAAGTTTGTTGCCTTATTCACCGTTTATCATTACTTTATTTATTTAAACTGTTTGGTTATCTGAAGTAAATGGATGGCCTTATCATGAAAATGATATGCTATTGCAAAATATTAATTTCCCGTTGCCATATATTTGCAAGTATACTGCGTGTTTTATTACGATCAGTGTCGTTATCATTCGTTCTTCTTATTATTCTTATGTATGCTTCTTCTGATATTATTATTATTCTTATTATGTATCAAAAACTAAAAAGAGGGAAGAGTAATATTCGTATCTGCGCCGACGCTCCTACCTTAAATTTACGAAGGGAAAAGTAAGCTAAGGTGGAGGGAGAGAACTAGGTAACCGATTAGACTTCGCGCGGATAGAGTCAGTGACCGTGAACAGGAATCTATGCCTGTCGTGGTCGCGAGGACCGCCGCAAGTGACTGCTCGGGGTTATATAACATTGAGGGAAGATTCCCAGGGGTAACCCGAATCTAGATTATATTGCGGGGGGTAGGCTGAGCCCGCAGGCGAATACCTGGTACATTAAAATTTGCTGCAAGAAAAATGTTCACAACGTTATGCAACAGACCTTCGTGTGCACGAAAAAAAGAGAGCAAAACCGAATGTTAAGCAAACAAAGTGAAAGTTTAACCTGATCTGGCAAATGAAAACTGAACACCTAAATAGATTGAATAACATAGTGTTTAAATAAGACCGATTAGGAGACTAAAGTTGAAAGAAGACTGTATTTCTTATTTTTCTTTGTGTCTTTATGAAATCCTAAAAAATAAATTATTATTTTATATATAAGCAAATTAACTTGTTTCTTCTCCAATTTGAAATATGAGTGGTGAAAACTCTTGTTGGTGGATGTGTGCCGCTGTCCCGAACTGCACAGTGCTGATAATTTCTCAACAGTACTCCGTTTACTCCCTAGCACTCAATGTCGGTTGGTTGGTGACAGGGTCTGTCCATTGAGATATCGTGCGGGAATATTCCAAAATTTGAAGTTCAGCCAAAAGCAAATTAGTGGAGGTTTTTCAAGGAAACGGCAGAGACAATATGATACTATTGTCAGTTGGTGAAAGACAAACTAGTACGAGTAGGCACTACGATATAGGATCAGTCCATGGCTAGCAACAAAAGTCAGAGCAAGGTGATACTCTTAATCGCTCGTTTTTGCAATTGGGTGGACGTTGTGATCCGATTACTGTTGCCAGTGATGCTGGAAAGACGTGTAGGATGAAATATATCTAAATCCAGATAAGAAAATACAGGAAAGCGACGACATTTGATTTTATTTTCTCAAAAATACAATGCCTAATCGGACATTTTCAAAACAGCAAAATAGGGCTCTTCCTCAGGGCCTCACATAGACAAAGTAAAACTAAGTCCCCAAGAATATGTATCTGTACGGAGTTAAACTGAATTATTATTTATGCAAGCATAATGCTTGTTATCTTATACTAACAATGCGGGGTAAACCATTACATTGTATTAATGCATATTTTAACATTAAAACACGGAATTCATTAGCAGAATAATATTTCAGTGTGGTAAACAGGCACAAATTTTGTACAGCAATGTTAATCAGGTATTACTACACGATAGTGATCGGTCTTTGTGATTGGACAGAAGTTCGATTTTTAAAGGACAATCATGATAAATCAGTGTAGGTTTGGTGTTCCGTGCATGTGATTTCTACTTAAAATACTACCAGAATGTACCAACAAAAAGTACACGAAACTGAAACGCACTTTGTTTCACATTAAAGGTTGACCATTATGATCGATGCCTGGCATTATTCATTATAATAGTAATTCTGCATGTTTTGACATTACAATACTTTTAAAAAAGCTGATGGGGCCCATTGTAATTGTGACAAAATTTTAAACTATAAAACTGTGTTACAAAACTCAATTTTGTTGTTTCGTTTCACAACTTCGCAAATTGTTGCATAGTCTTGTTGTCAGCAACTGGAGCTTAAATCCAGTCAATTATTAGAACAAAGCAGCTACTGTACAATTGTGACGTCTGAATGGTTTTACACAGCGCTCACCGTACTCACTGTGCTGGGATGGCAACTACTAAAGGGAAAAGCACATTACACAAACACAGTTTCTTTAACAGGTGCTTTACTATTTTAGTGGTAAATCTTTTGGGGTATGTACAGGGGGTTATTGAATTTTATTTTTTTTAACGGTAGGTGTTTTATGTAAGGGGGTGTCTCCATAGTTGGGTAAAATTCTATTGCACTTTGGTTAAATAACACTCCCCTACTGATGAATTCTAGAAATGTTTTAAGGTGGGGACCCGATCACGGTCCGGACATTTCATCCGATATTTTCTCCCTCGCCTGGAAGCCCATCACCCAACAACCAGACGATCATAAATTGAGTTAAATACGGTCAGGCGTTGGATAGTATAAGCAAAAAATGTGTAATGAAGGGCCATAGGGCAGTTGTGTGTTATGGAATATGGTCCGGCAGATTTGGAGACGATGGGTCATAAACTGAAAAGGAAACATATTCTGGGCCATAAAATTCACTGAGGGTAAGATTCGGAGAAAAAATATAAACTTTCTTCTGATAACAAAATCTCAATTTTAATAAGGGGTGGGAAGAGGTGTTCGATCGGGACCTACCCTTAAGTGACAGGTGAGCTCTTATGCTCATGTTTTTTTTTTTTTTTTTTTTTTTGTCGTGGACTAAGGAAGATTATGTAAGGTAAATATCCATATGAAGCGACGTTGTACTGCATACGGTCTATTGGCGTTGTAGCATTCTCCTGAATCCCTGGAAGAGTCGATTTCCAATGCGTCGATGAGACGATCCAACTCTGCCTCCTAAAAATAATAACACCAGGATATATCGTGAAAATATACAAACTACGGTTTGTGATTTCATCCGGAACTGTGAAAAGGGGAACAAAAACTTAATCGTGGTTTAACGAAAGTTGGAATTTGGGGGCCACTTGAAACCGTGTAGAACCTCATCTCCGTGAATGAAAGAAACATAAACTTACATTCTCAATCATTTATACTCCTTTGGCAATTACAACCGACACTCGCCTGGACCAATACAAATGGATATTTATTCGCTTTGCATTACGAATCCTCAAGTTTAATTTCATCAATAGGGGCATTGTCAGTCAAACCAATGATAGAATCTAGCATCGCTTAGTGTCCTCCATTTCAGAGACTCTCAGAACGAGGCGGTACTAGGTGTGTGCTTTTTTGGCCAATTTTTCATCAGTCGATATGTACATGCCCACTTAAAATGGAAGTGTTTTAAACTCGCGTAGGAATTTTTTTGAAGTTTCGTAATTATATTTAAGACATACTTATACTCGATTTGAGCTGATATAGGGACAACCCCTTTTTTACGGTTGGAGAGCTGTGTATGGGGCGCACAGCAATTTGCAGCACTCCTTTTCATGCGTTGTAATACTGGTGCTCTACGGTCAATCCTAGTGCAGTGGTCAAAACATAGAGGGTCACTGGTTAAGTAACGTACGTTAACATGTGAAATACTACCTGAATACTGCAGGTGCGCTCTGTGATTCTGAATATGGTAAAAATGTTTTTGCGCTGTCGCACAAAGGTGAATGGGCCTCATCATTACTTTCTTATTTACCTAAACTGATACTACTAATATATAGCCATACCAAAAAACCTCATCGATAAGGTCCAAGCAGTCGTATAAAATATTTGGAATGAAATCTTGTACTTAACACATAAAACCAAACACACTTTGTCATTAACATCGCCAAATTAAACTTCTTTAGTCTAAAGAATTCGGGGAATTATTTTGTCAGTGTACATTTAGGAACAGTGTAGAAGGACCATACAGTATAAACATACAGTTAATAATGCTAAGTAGGCCTACAAATTCTTTCAATATGGCTCCACGAGGATACAATGAAGATGTGAAGAATATTTTAATTCCTAAACACCGTTTTTACAGTGAAGTAATGGTGAATGATTCATAAATCGACTGTATTAAAACTGTACAAAGTTCAATTCAGAAAAGTACAGTAAACAAATTAAGTTTTCTACTTTGCCCTTTTCCTTTCATGTCACTTAGGCAGCGAAGCGATTTCTTGGATAGATTAAAATGCTTCTTCCCTATTTCACCTAATGGATATGACCCAAAACTTTTCCCCAGCTCCTATATCAGCGCGAATCGAGTATAATACTGTTAATAGCAAAATGTACTGATTTTGATTCCTTTAGTTTTTAAGATTTCCACCATGCCCTCTAGCATTATTTTCAAGGTATTTTTAGAAACATTCCTTTTAATTACCTCGTTATAATTTCTGGGCGATCTGACGGTAAACGCTTCATTCCCGGTGGCTATGTAAGGTCTGAAAAATTCATTCCGTAGAACTGGTTGTCGGTTGACTGTTGTCGGAGATTGCACGGTAGGGGCCTCACTGCCGGTGGCTATGTAAGGCCTGGAAACCTCATTCCTTAGCACTGGTTGTCGGTTGACTGCCGTAGGAGATTGCACGGTAGGGGCCTCACTGCCGGTGGCCATGTAAGGCCTGAAAACCTCATTCCGTAGCACTGGTTGTCGGTTGACTGCCGTAGGAGATTGCACGGTAGGGGTCTCACTGCCGGCGGCCATGTAAGGCCTGAAAAACTCATTCCGTAGCACAGGTAGTTGGTTGACGGTCACCGGCCTTGGGTAGGCCTCCACTACTCGATTACCTTCTACTCCTTCTCTTATTGGATTTGCCACCACCTGTTCTGCTGGTCTGTTCTCATCTAGGTCTAAAGATTATTTAGTCATATGCATAAACAGTTAATTATTAACACAATTCAAATAATCTGGATGATACCGATTTAAAAAAAAAAATATATATATATAACTCTGAGATATACTCCCATTAAAGGAATTTCTGTAATCCAATAAATTTGTAAATTTTCCATTATTTTTTAAAGTAGAATTTACATTTTTCATATTCAGTTATGAAAAACTGTTGGGGGTGATTACATGGGACATTCTTTATTCTAAGAGTGGAGGTGTATATTCCACTCACGCACTCTCACGTGACGCGTGATTTTCACCCATGCCCTCTAGCATTTTTCAGAAACATTCCTTTTAATTACCTCGTTATAATTTCTGGGCGATCTGACGGTAAACGCTTCATTCCCGGTGGCTATGTAAGATCTGAAAAATTCATTCCGAAGAACTGGTTGTCGGTTGACTGCCGTCGGAGATTGGATGGCAGGGGTCTCACTGCCGGTAGCTATATAAGGCCTGCGAAATTCATTCCATACTACAGGTCGCTGGTTGAAAGGCATCGACCTTGGGTAGGCCTGAACCACTCCAGTACCGTCTACTGCTCCGCTTATTGAATTTGCCACCATTCTGGCTGCTGGTCTGGCTCTTATGTAGGCCTAAATAACACAATCATGTGCATAAACAGGTAAATACTTATTAACGTAATTAAAAAATCTAGATGATTGAACAATCAAATACCAATTTTTAAAATATATGAGTCGGAGATCTACTCCCATTAATGGAATTTCTGTAATCAAAGAAATTGCAGATTCAATGTTCTTTAAAATACAAACTAAACAAACACGAATACAGGAACCTGCAATAACCACAGGACACAATCTAAACGAATAACCAAGGAAACTAATCTTAAAAAATGAAAATGAAAACAAAGACAAATTATTCTGACCAGAAAGATCTCATGTATAAGGAAAACCTAAGGTGCGTTAATAATATCAAAATATACTTCTTTCCCAAGTCTATACTGGCTACAATTAAATTGTTTATTTACAATTGCATGATTGCTATCTAAGTTAAAGAACAAAGATATTGCAACTTACATTTAGATATGGTGAGTTTCTTATTTGCGGTACTGTAAATAGTTGTTGTCTCAGTAGCGGTGGCCTCAAAATGCGTGTTGGTCGAGGCTGATTTCTTAATGACAAATATCGCCAAAATATCGTGAAGGCGGTTGAAAGGAGGAAAACATACGGGCAGCATTATCCATGCTGATGATGATGATGATGAAACGGGTTCTGTAGAAGAATAGACAACAATATAGTGCATCAACGATATGATGGGGTTGGTGTTGGGGTGTTGGCGTTGTTGTTGGCGTTGTTGTTGTCGTTGTTGTCGTCGTTGTTGTTGTCGTGGTTGTTGTCGTTGTTGTTGGCGTTGTGTCGTTGTGGTTGTCGTGTTGTTGTCGTTGTGGATTGTCGTTGTTGTTGTTGCGTTGTTGTTGTCGTTGTGTTGTGTTGTTGTCGTTGTGGTTGGCGTTGTTGTTGTCGTTGTTGTTGGCGTTGTTGTTGTCGTTGTTGTCGTTGTGGTTGGCGTTGTTGTTGTCGTTGTTGGGC
Source organism: Ophioderma brevispina (assembly GCA_023653785.1). Lineage (NCBI taxonomy): Eukaryota > Metazoa > Echinodermata > Ophiuroidea > Amphilepidida > Ophiodermatidae > Ophioderma > Ophioderma brevispina. Next base: position 79,747 of record JAMKCH010022491.1, on the reverse strand, counting down.
GTTTTGGCGTTGTTGCGGTTCGTTGGGGTTGGTTGTTGGCGTCTTGGCGCTGTTTTTGTTGTTGGTGTGATGGTGGTAGTGGTAGTGTGGTTGTGGGTTGGGTGTGTGGTTGTGGTGGTGCACGTGGTTTGTTCTGACTGCTGGAGAGTGTAGTAGATGTGTATTTATTCGATATTAACGCTGAACTGGAATAGGACGCATAGGGATGGTCATCATTTACACCAGGGGATGGAGGATTTGGGGAATCCAAAAAAATCGTAAGGCGTGAGAGAAGGAACATAAACTTTTAAAAAGAGAAATTTCATAAATCAGAGATAATGCAACATTTTTAACCGGAAGCAACGTGAGAAACGTGAAACGTTTCGTTGGAAAAAGTTGGCATTCCTCCACCCCTTGAAGTGAATAATAATCGCTCCATACTACCTGAAGTTTTTTTCGGTCGCATACTACCTGACGTTTTTTTTAACTTCTGTATAGTCAACAGAACTTGCTTGCTTTCAACTCTGTCATATACCACAGATTGTTTGTGACAGTGTCTTTTTGTATGAGAAGCTGCCTCATTTCTTTATTCAGCTGCCTTTTTCTTTGTTCATTGGCAAACCTGAATCCTATCCCTTGCTTGTTTATAATCCTGGCTAGTGCTTCAATGGGTGCACTCGTCTTTTCTCACTGCAGAGATGGTTTGCTTCTGAGCACAAACACACCCAGGAGTGCAATGTTTTTGGGGTGTATAATAATTAAAATAGGCCTGTTTTGATATTAGCGGTGGATCGGTTGCGCATGGCTACAGAAGCGCATAGCTCTGTAGCCATGGCGAGTATGTTAAGTGGATGATGTTGATAGAGATTACTTTTGCAGGGGAAGTTTTGGAGGGTTTTGGTTGGGACATTCAAATACAAAAGCCAACTAAAAAGAACCTGAAATATGGATGTAAACAGTGAGGGTTCAATCGGAAACCCAATGTTATTGAATGGCAAGGTTAGGTTTCTGTTTGCAATTCATGCGTGAATGACACTGACTCTTACTGTTTCATGTCTATCACTAAGGAGCATTATTTTGCCTGATTTGAATTTTGAACATGTTGAAAAACAATAAGATTTTTTATAGCTACCCCGATGCTGGTAAGTACGTCATTGAAAAAGTACCACACTATGACTTTGAACTGGGTCCATTGAAAATATATTATTTTATTAATCTTCCCCTGGAGATTTGGCCAGCGCACGATCGGGTTGAAAAAAAAAACCATGTGCGCTGGCCGGATTCGACCGGCGACGACTTCGTAGTACATGCACGACGCTCTAAACGAACTGAGCTATCAACCAGGTACCACATCACCGGTAGAAGAGCGGATAGATATCATGGGTATAGGTGTTAGTTCGAAAAGGTATCTTACTACGCCTTCAAATGCATTGAACCTAGTCTTTACACATATTTCTCACAATCTGGATCGATTACTCTGTGTGTGACAACGGGAGATAGGACAGAATGTCAGGGCGGCTCTAAATACCCTACCGTGGACTGTAATGAGGCAGACGGATCCCGTTTTAGTAATAGCAGGATTTTGCAGCCACTGCGCGCTGGGTGCGGGGGTTATGCGTCTAGTCACAGAAGCTGTACAAGTTTTCACGCATGGCGTATTATATCGACGCTAGTCACCGACGCCCTTCGTCCTGTGTAGTACATCCTATTATGCAAATAACCAGAAGGCTTTAGGCTATTTATAGCGCTCGTTTGTGTGTATGGTTTTGTTTTATTTGACGCATTAACCCCCGCAGCCGCGCGCAGTGGCTGTAAGCCTTTTGAAACTAACACGGGGATCGTCTGCTCTTCAGTCCACGGGTAAGGAAGGTCTTTAGGCCGGCTGACTATGTTTCAGTTAGTATACTTATGGAACCCATCTTTTTCACATTCATGCCGGGACAATTGAATATTAATTATTTAGAGAACAAATACAGATGTTGAATCTATAAAAAGGAATTTTATTATGGGATAACAGCCAATTTTTGGAAAAAAAAAAAAGATTGATGACGTCACGGCTATTGATTGTTTTATATGGATTCGGGGGACCATTCAGGCAAAAATGACACGTACGTGTATCCCTACATTGGGAAAAAAAAAAAAAAGACAACCGATTAATCGTCATCGTACGTCGGTGTTTGAATCAGTAGGAAAAGGTAAATTTTGTACTGTTTAGACATAATACACCGGTAATGGTTCTTTTGAAAAAAAAAAAATAATAGCACTTTGGGAAGAGGGGTCATGTACAGACCTTGATTTAACATAGTAGATTTATATATACGGTCCGCCCCCGGAAGAGCAAAACTGATATATGATACCTGACACGTGACCTGGTAAATGACAAGTGACAACCAAACTGAGTCATCTCGTTACCGTTGATAACTACAATACGGCAAAACAACAAGCATTCTGTATCTCTGTTGTCACAGCGTAATCGATTAAGATGTGAGACTATTCATTTGGTTCTGTACAGGTAGAGTAGGACACGATCTGCTCGATGTGGGGCATTGGGATTTCCAAACGGTAAATTTGTGGAACTGCTACATGCATTTCCCTGGCAGTCTCGGCCACAGTGACATTAAAAAATCATCTCTTAAAAACCTTTGTTCAAAATCTAGTAATTATCATGATAAATTAGAAAAAAATAATGCAGTTCACATTCAATCATGCTTCTTGTTACATTACCTGTGCATACTCAAAACCCGAAAACTTTCACCCTGCAAAGGTAACTCTCTATCAAACATAATACCTTGAACATACGCGCCATCGCTACAGAGCTACGCGCTCGGTAGGCCCTGGCGCACGATTACATCTAATATTTAAAACAGGCTATTTTTAATTATGAGTTATACACCCAAAACCATTGCACTCCTGGATCAAGGCCACGGCTTACCTAAGTTTAAATGAAAGCGTTGCAGTATGTTACACCGTACTGATATCATGCTTGATCGCGCCGCAAAGCTGACCCTGCGAAGTCAAAAACCAGAGTTTTGCGGCATATAATTTATGACAGCAGTCAATACTCCATTTGCATGTCCCAATTCAAACTTGATTCCACTGCAACCGAAAATGCCGTGCATATTGTGTGTTTCACAAATTGACCCCAAAAAGTGACACGACACAAAATAGTAATTTGCTAGTCAAATATTTCACGCCACAGATTATTTAGGAGTACTTTTTTGAAACCCTTAATTTCGATGATTGACTCATAGGCCACGTTACTACACAAACAAACACCACCACTCACAACAACGGAAAGTCTTTCTGTTTTAGTTCCGATAGCTCGAGACCGTCCTGGATTGTCCATTGTCATTGAGGCATGTATTTTGACCACCCGAGGTGTGAAAAGTCTCTCGAACGTCATGAACACATTGTCGAATTCCGAAAATTTTCCCAGCTGTTCACAAAAAAATATGACTCACCATGCCGTAATGAGCGGCGCTCGTCATCCATCATCGGAAGCAGCTGGATGAAATTTGATCGTGCTGAGATGAATAGGGTTATTCATATCAGGTTTGCTGTTTCTTAGTTGTCTTCTAGGTGTTTTAATTTATACTTGATCAAGGCAGGTTTATACTGCCGAAACGTTCGAGTTGTTTGTCTTGCGGTGTTAGATTTCCTGCCATGCACAAAGTGGGATGAGCATTTTATTCTGATCTTTGCGGTTCATCCCTCTGTATACTTTTCTATCCTTTATTGTGGCTTTACCAATGAAAACTGTTGGAAACTTAGTTTTCACCCTTGTAAAAATGGTACAGGTTGATCATGTTACTGATACAGACTGATACGCAGAATATCTAATCCATGATGGTACCTTGTACCCCGAAAATTGATTTATCAAAAATCGGACTAAAACAATCAATTGTTCCAATTATGTATTAAAAAGTCCATAGAGTCACCAAGATACCCCCTTCTAGTTTTTGCACTCTGCCATAACCCAATTTTCTTAGTCTCCAAGATTTAATATTAATTATTGTCAATTGATATTTTTTACTCCCCTTTCATGGAAAACAAGCACCTACAAGGGACGATGTAGGTATAGGGTATGGGACGATCTTGAAGTGATGGATTTGAGGGGACAACAAAGAAAGTTGACCAATATGTCTGTGTGGACGTCAGAATGCCAAAATAATTGATTTTGGTACTAATGATAGCTATGGTTGTCCTATTGCAATAATACCAAGAATTATTCCAACCTGCCTACAATCTTGAAAAAGTGTTGGCCCACCTTTTCTTAGACGCCGGCCGTTACAATAGTCCCCCCTCTCCGAAACAAAAAGTTGAATGAAGTGCGCCTAAACCAATATTCAACATGATCGGTGGGGAAGGGGGAGGTTGGGATTAAAAAAGGCTTCAAAGCTAAATTCGTACGAAAGTTTCAATTTCGTACTTCAAAAATGGTCGAATTATATCAATGTAAAAGAGCTGATTTCCAACAGGTGTGCCAACTACTTTGACAAAGATTGTAGTATGGCGAAAGAATGACGTCAAAATTTTGGCAAAGCAGCAAAACTTGCAACTCTTGCCTTACCGCTACTCTTTTTTGTTGCTGTGATCGTCATTGCGAGTCTTTTAACTTTTGGGACTAAGGGAATATTAGAGAACAGTGTAGAAATAGCGCACAAAAAATTCAATTTTGCACCAAAAAATGAGTAACCAACAGGCCTAGAGATCGTTAGGAATACGGATTTTAATTGCGGGTTTTTGCTCTAAATGATTGCAAATGACTAGTATACACAGAGGGAATCTAGCACTATAATAATGATCGCGAGCAGCAAAAGAAATTTCAAAAAATGTTATTTATCCACCCGATATCAGTATTTTCATATAGGACATACTTGTTTTTTACTTTTTTTATTTTTTGAAATTTGTATTGTTTTGACGTCTCGTGGACGCCAGGTTCAGGATAAATCCCCTTTTAAAGGGCCCAGGAAATGACATTACATTTTTACAGTATACAAAATCTAAAAGCTGAGAATACAGGGAATCCAATTTTACACCTAACCATAATCATCTGGAAAGTGGTCTGGACACACGAAGCCAAAATACTCAACCCGCCAATGATGTCAAACTACACCCAATCCCGATTTGAGTGCCGCTGTTGACCTGTGATGTAATTTGTTAAATGCGAAATATCAGTGCGTTCGTGGATCCAACAGTCCAAAACGGGGTATAAGTGAAGGTGCTTTTATTATAAGATTCCCACAATGTTTATAAACAATCTTAAAATTAGCGGGTATGTCGTACGCCAATCGTTCCATTCGCAATGCATGTATGTAATTGTGTGAAAATGTACCAAGGGCCAGGGCTGAAAGACTTTCTTCGTACCATTTTTGACACATATTATTGTTGCCTCTTAAGACCGAGGTGTGATTCAGCCGATAAGTATATTGGAAAGAAGCAATGCATGTACTGTCAAATAAAGCGTAAGTTGAAATATCTGAAAACAAACCCTTTAAAATTGCGGATGAAGTATGCACATTACGGGCAGGGCGCGGATCCAGGGGGGGTGCCGGGGGTGCCTTTGGCACCCCTCCCCCGGCCGCCGGAATTTTTTGGACGGAATGTGATTCTGCTTCATTATTTATTCCGCTCCATCTTAACATCTGATGACCTCACTCCTCGTTTTTAAAAATTGTGTCGGTGCTCATTAAAGTTTGCAAAATTGCCTTCCCTAACAGTTCTACATCCCCACCCCAAAATAAAAAAAACGTTGCACAGAGTCGATTCGGAGCTGTGAATGAGATAATAAAAGATCAACGTCCTACACTGTCTGCTTGGGGTGAGAGGCGCCGGTATCAGGGGATACACGAGCTGCGGATAATAAGTCTGAGTTCAATTTCCCGGAGGGACCTTGAAGGTTACGAGCCGTCTTCAGGTTCTGTCGACTGGCAACAAATTTGAGATTGTATTTAGGACCACACCCATTTGACTTCACGGGGGGGGGGGGAGTTTGGAAGTGTTCTATAAAAAAATTCACCCACACATAATGAACAAAAAAAAAACTTTCCCCCCGCTTCCATAAAAAAAAACATTACCGCACCTATTAAAAGGGTTGGTTTTTAAAAATAAACAAACCCTGAATAGCTAAAGTGTTGGGGGCTTCTCATGGTTTGAGAAATTACGATACATTTGTGGCTTGGGCTACGAGGTGATATTTGACATATAGAGGGGCAAAAACGAGAGTGCGACCAACTTGTAAAGGAAACCGCAAGCGTATAATTTCTGATGATAGACTCTTCCAAGTAAGTAGCTTAAGCATTGCTAATTTGCATAAACAAAATGGCCGCATTCAAGTTTGGTCCATAACTGGTTTCAGCCATACCATATCTGTAGAAGGGCTTATTTTGGTTAAAAAAAATTTAACATGAGTGTTGATAATGGGCACCCACCAGAAGTCAAATCCATACATTTTTATTAAACCTAATTTGCATCAAATCCCAAAAATGGCCGCCATTTACGTAAATTGAAGTATATGAAGAATATAAATTCGACATTCAAGGGAATCATATGGAATGAACTTTACACTATAAGTTTTAACTATTGCACAGATATAACTATAAACATGTATTGTATGCAAGACCTTCAAAGGTGACACCTAAGCATGTAAATTTGATATAAACAAAATGGCCGCATTGAAATTGCGCCATAACTAGTTTCGGGCCTATATCCGAATCGTAGAAGAAATAGTTTAGCGTTCAAAACTGCTAAATGAGGTGTTTGGATTAAAAATCAAAATGAATTCATTGGCCATTATTTTAAAAACCGTATTGCAATTCCAAATAAACGCCTTTTTACCCACATTTCAGCACTTAGGTGGCTTTTTAAATGGTGGCAATTTCAATCATGGGCAGTTTAAGGTCTTAATCTTTGACACTTGCAATTTTCATAGGTCGAATCCTAACGACCCTCTAAAAACCCAGCGACCAAAAAAAAAATCATAGAGTGGCCCTTCGCTTGGGGGTTAGTGGAAAATTGGCTCCTAGATATGACACAAAGAATACGACTACCTAACTTTTTGTGGTGATAGTTTAATTTTCATACATAAATATTCTGATATCCATTTTGGCATACAATTATAGTGTGTTCAGTAGTTATTTCAATATGTGATAGAGTATTGCAAATTTGCCATGGATTACTTTTTTGCCAGCCATTAGCAATATCGATATCAATCTGTTATCTAGTAACAATTGACATCCGCATTATACATAAACTATTGACCAACTCACACAGTTCTCATTACACGTCTTTGCCACTCTAGTCCTCTTGAAAGACTACGCCACCATGTGGCTGTTTGGTAGCTTGCAAACTGGATGTTCCTCCGATGTTCTGTGTTCAGCTAGGATTGAAGAAGAGCTGATGAAGTAGGCTCCTCAAGAATGGACTACCGCAAAGGGAGGTGTGCTCGCACCTCTCCTGTTTAACACCTACCCAACGACCAACATAGGAGTGCAGAAACCTGTCGTTTTATATATTGCAGGACGATCTGGAATAATAAAGCGCACAAGATTTGCAGACTCAAAGTTGTGACAAGAGGAGACTCTCCAAAGCTTTGGATGGACTCACTCCTTACTACGAGGGGAAGGAAAAACCCACCTACGTGCAAATCCGTCCAAGACACAGTTGTTTGCTTTCCATTCTTACGCAACCGTGAAACCTGGTCTGGAACACCCATTGGGCACTGCAATAACCTGCCCTACCCCATCAAGAAGGAAGAAAGTTAAAGTATGCTCACGGCAATAAAACCAACGGGAAACTTTAACATCCTAGCAGGAATTGCTCCACCAGTAGTGTACCGAGCATGCAAAAGAGCGTAGCTGCCAAGTAACTAATGTGAAGCACTCTTTGTCCGGACAGAGACCTGCTGCCAACCGGCGCTTCTTAAATTCAATACAGAGTTTCTGAGCAAAAGGCCAAACCGACTGTTGAATCATGGTCTTTAAGGAGTTTAAGCGAGTAACATCTATTGTATTGAACCTGGTGAGAATCTTCCAACTGGGCGAAATCCTCATTGGCTGAATAGCGATGCCTCAACAGATTTGAAACGCAGGATTGGCCATCTAAGGTTTCCTTGCCGAAGTGAGGTTACCAACCTGTGTTGTGAAACAGCACCACAGACAATGGAACATCTCCTTGTCTGGACCACTTTGGAGCAACAATGCCTGGTATGGAAAGATCAATCCATGGCCATGACCAATAAACTTGACCTTCAAAAATGTCTCCTTCCTGGCCGTCTTATCGCAAAATGTCTTCGTCCAAAGACCATGGAGAACCGGTAATACATTTTAGCAAGAATTCCCCATCAGACTTGTCATATTGAGGCGAGCATCAAATTCGAGCTGCCGAAGTATCTCTAATGTGAAGCACCCTATGTCCGGACAGAGACCAGCTGCCAACCGCCTTAAATCCAGAGAGAGTCCTTAAGCAAATCCAAACCTCTGAAAAATCCGTCGCTAATGAGCTTAAGAGAGTCGCAGTGTGGGGGAAAAAAAGACTTGCTATCAACCAGTAACATCTATGGTATTGAACTCGTGGCATCTTCCACCTGTAGCTGACTCCTCATGGCTTGAACTGGGATGTTTCAACAGATAGAGACTCAGAATCGGCCGATCTAAGGTTTCTTGCTGAAGTGGGACTACCTGAAGCATATCAGAACACTACCTGTGTTGTGGAACATAACCACAGGCAATGAACATCTCGCTGCATGAAGTGTCAACAGGTCTCACATGGAGGAAGCTGATGGCCAAGTTGTTCACGTCTTTTGATGGGTGATCGATTTCACGACGGAACTTTTGAAATTGGTAAAACATGGGCTTTGAGGAGCTGTGAGGCCAGAACATTGCCTTGGCCCAGTAAATGCGCTGTCATAGCATTACTGGTAGTGAATGCAACCTTTATATCCTTGTTCCTGTTTTTGAGTTTCCCCCACTTCAAAAACATATTGCAGCTAAGGCATTGTTGAAGCCAGGCTGAGGATCATAAAACTGCTTCAAACTTGGGTGCAGCATTTTGGTGTGGCATACAGAAGGGGTGGGGTTGGTCCTCTCTGCGAGGCTTTTTAGGCTGTGTACTCCTTGACAGGGGGTAGGACATTCCACCCTAACAGCAACAGCAAATTCAAAACGGCATCAACTTCCTGGTGCTAGTCTGTTTCAATTCAAAGACTTAACGGTAGGAGGGCGCCTCATTACGGACGCATATCGAACGGTTACAAAAAGACTTGACTAAAGGTTAGGCCTGGTCACGAATATTTAAATTCTAAATTACCGTTATTGGAAATTAACCTATTTATCACTAACCCCACTGATTTTGATGTCAATATTTTGGTTCTTATTTATTTATGATATTCTAAGATCCTTTTTGAACAAAGGTTTAAGAGATGATTTTTTTAATGTCACTGGTACCGAGACTGCCATATAAATCCGTAGCAATTCCACAAATTACCTGTTTGGAAATCCCCAATGCCCAAATCGAGCAATCGTGTCCTACCCCCCCCCCCTTTCCTCGAGGCCAAATACACAAATCTCTACATTGACATCTCTCTCTCTCTCTCAGTGCTGGGTCACTGGCTGATGAACTTCGTTTGTAAACTTCGGAAGAGTTCATGGCTGTTAGTATCAGCTCGATCACCCATCAAAAGACCGAGAACAACCTACGGTACTTCCGCCATGTGAGGACTGCCTAAACCCTCGTGCAAAAGGGGGCAAACTATACTGTGCCGTAAAAGCCTCGCTAGACACGTCAAGCCCCAAGGTCATGAGGAGTGTAGCGCCCAGATGGTGATATGAGCATCATGAAGTGGATGAATGGCAAAGCTGTTGCAGACGTTGTTTTAGATTTCTTACCCTGCAATAATTGCCCAAGAGTGTGCAAATTGCCAGACTGTGTATGTTTGGCTAATGGGATGTCCTGGACAGTTTGTGCAAGGTGCGACATGCAAAACATGAAAGGGAGGTCATTACATTTGCCAGTTCTGATGATATTTGGGGACGAGGAAGAGACAGACTATTAAAGGATGCAAAAATACAGAGTACTATATTGGCAAATACTATAATGAGAACTTTGTGAATTGGTGATAGTTTTGCCAACTGTGTGTATGGGTAATGGGATGTCCTGTACACATTTGTGCAAGGTTATCGACATGAGAACTTTGTGACTGGTGGATAGATTAGTTATAATGAGTTGTTGGTTTAAAAATAAACGTTTATTTATAAGCCAAAAAATATGCATACATACTCTAATTTATTGAAATACTATTGAAACACATGTAGTAAGCATGGATCCTCAAATATTCGAGTGCCAATTAAGTTGCGTTAATAAAAATATAGATATATAAATATATATATATATATAGATGATATAGTTATTAGATTATATAATATTTGTATATATATTTATATATATTATATAACATATTTATTCGAGTGTCATACATTAACATTAAACGCTCATGAATCCAAAGTGGATAACAATTCAAAAAAATTTGGCTAAATTTGGCAACTTGACGAACATGTGGGATATGCAAATTAGATTTATTGGAAATGGATGGTTTATGAATATTTTGGTTGTGGTTAACACTCTTTTAGCGGTTTTGTACCTAAATAGTTCTTCTATGAGTCAGGATATGGCCGCAATTAGTTTATGGCGCAATTTTTTTTTTTTAAAAAAAAAATGGCGGCCTTTTGTTTTATGCAATTAGCATGCTCAAGTTGTCACCTTGAAGTCTTGCATAAACACATGATCTAGAATCTTTGATAGTGAATAGTGTAATGTCAAACTAGTGTACGATTCATCCATGTGATACATTGACCAATGCCTGTTAAAGTCAAATTATGTCAAAATTGACAAAAATGGCGGCCATTTTGGATTTCTGCCAAATTAGGTTATAAAAATGCATGGATTGCGACCTTACCTTAAGGCGTTTGGAAGGAATATCATCTATTTACAATTTATAAAAAAAATACTTCTACAAGAAAGGAGGATATGGCCGCAACTAATTTTGACCGAAATTTCAAGGCGGCCATTTTGTGTATGCAAATTAGCATTGTTTAGGTTGTCACCTTCGAAGTCTTGTATAAAGACATGTTTATTAGTTATATAGACAAAGAGTGTAATTGTAAACTTAAAAGTGCTTGTTCATAATGTGATACCTTGAACATGGATGTTTGGTTTTTTTAAAGGCACAATTATGCCTCAAAATTTTGTTGTGAAAAATGGCGGCCATTGTGGTTAGCAGATTAGGTTTTAATTAATTTAAAATGTATGGATTTGAGTTCTGGTGCTCTGTCCATTGTCAAACACCTCAGATTAACATTTAGTCCACAAAACAATTTCCTCTAAAAGACAAAATATGGCTAAGAATAATTAGTTATGGAGAAATTTCAAGGCGGCCATTTTGTTATGTAAATTAGCATGCTTAAGCCTACCTTACTTTGGAATGTCTATCATGCAAAATTATCTTATAGATGATGTTACTGAATAGTTGATAGCACTTCGTTTTGCCCGCGATGGTACGACCAACCTATCTGGCCCAAGACAATATATACGTACTTATCCATTAACACTTTGCACTAACACATGTAAACCATCACTATATTTCATTTTTAGCATTATATAAAATTGTTCTATCAAAAATTGCATGGGAAAAGTGTTTTGGATGGAAGCGAAAATCGCAGGTTCGCTCGGAATGGGGAAAACACACCCTCCCGCACACAGACAGCTTGATATATACGAACTCTAAATGGCCACTTCATGCTTAATTCAAACAAACTTCTAACCCAGCAACTATATTACTTTTAAAACTGACTGATCATACCTTAAGCATTATTTCATTTGTTCTATCAAATTTGCATGGGAAAAGGTGTTTGGAAAGCTTGATATACGAACTCTCGAAGAACACTTTATGCTTAATTCAAACAAAACTTAACCATAAACTATATATTACTTTTTGAAAATGCTGTGATAAGACAGATATAACGCATTAAAAAAGCATATATATAACATGTAAGAGGTGAACCACTTTCAAAGTGTTTCTATCGAATTTGCATGGGAAATGTGTTTGGGAAAGCGAATTGATTGCAAAAGGGTTCGCGCTTTTGCACGGGAGGGGGTATACCCTCCAACCCACCCAGAAAGCTGATTACGAACGCAGAATGAACACTTTATGCTTAATTTAAACAACTTCTTTAAAAAAAAAAAAAAAAAAAAAAAAACTTACCTTTTAAAAAATGCTAATAATACCTATCATTAAGTGAACCACTTATAAATTTCGAGTTGTTTCTATCAAATGGCATGGGGAAAAATGTGTTTGGAAAAGTAAATATTGCAAGGGTTCTGCGCTTCGTGCGGGAAGGGGACACCCCCTCCCGCACCAACCCCGCACAGCGTGAATTACGAAACTCTGCATGGAACACTTTTATTCTTAATTCAAACAAGACTTACCCCTCAACCTATATGTTACTTTTTAAACAAAAAAATGTTGATCTTATTATCAGCAATATTTCAAATTGTTCCATCAACTTTGCATGGGAAAATGAAAAAAAAATGTTTTTTGGAAAGGGAACATTGCAAGGGTTCCGCGCTTTGCGCGGAGGGGGCGAACCCCTCCGCACCCCACCCCAGACACAGCTTGATATACGAAACCTCTCATGAACACTTTATGAATTCAAAACAAAAACTTACCCATCAACTATATTTACTTTTGAAAATGCTTAATAGACCTATATTTAAGTGAACCACTTATAAATTCAAATTGTTTCTGTAAATGAATTATATGGGGAAAATGTGGTTGGGAAAGCAAATATTGAAGGGTTAGTGCGCTTTGCGCGGAGGGGGAGACCCCTCCCGAAACTACCCCGGACCACTTCATATATGAACTCTCCATTAACACTTTATGTTAATTCACCAAAACTTAACCCATCAACTTATATTTGACTAATTAAAAATGATCATACCTAAAGAGTATAAGTGAAACCCATTCAGAAATTGTGAATGAAATTGGTTTTATATAAAATTGCCATGGGTTGGGAAAGTAAAAAAATTGAAAAGGTTCTGCGGTACAACCCCCTCCTGCAGCGCACACCCTGTGTATGCTTAGGCCAATTGACAACGGGGCCCGGACTATTACCTAAAAAACCCGGCCCCCCCCCCCCATATGCAGGGTGGACTCCAACATAAAAAAAACATGACATAATGAGTCACCCGCCACCAAAAAAAAATACGTCCGCCAAGTAGGCAAAAAAAAATTCCAGCCTAGAATTGCATCAAACCGAATCAAAGCCAACGAAAAAAAAAACTTGCCCTCACCCAAACTACAACCCCCCCCCCTTGAAGTCCTTAATGGTGCGTCCCTTACGACAGCCGATAGAGCTTCCCGATCACTTTTACGACGCTTGGTCAATTCCTTATTATTTATCTTACACTTACTTGAACCTTTCGTCGTTCATATCAAAATTCACACGTGCCTCGCCGTTGAACTGTTTACTCCACTGTTATTGTGATATAAACTTATATACTCGAAGTCCTGTCAATGTCCTGAAAAAATGAACTCTTTCCAGCGCACTTAAATATAAGTGATATGAACATTTCCCCTCAACTACAGTGGGAAAAGTTTGAATGCCATGATAAAAATGAAGAGATTCCGCGCGGAAGGGGGATGGATACCCCCACTCGCACCCACCCCCGCGCCGCTACGCAGCCATTACATCACAGCAAAAATTAAAATTATCTTGGCACCCCCCCCCCTCCAGTATGAGGTCTGATCGCCCCTGTTACGGGGTACTGGGACGAATGATTACGTTGCAATATGTTCTAATTCGACAACATCCATGCCTCAGACCTGCAAGACCATAAATGTTTTAGCCTACAAAATATGAGCAGGTTGCTGCCTCCCATCAACATGCCGTCGATCGTTTGAGTCAGTGAATGATATTTTTTATGTAGGGTGGTGTGACTGACTATCGAAATATTGCTGCTTGGAATGGATTTGGGTTATGAAACTGTTACAAGTGTGACAAAATGAATGTCTGCCCGTCCAACCGCCGCGGTAAAAACACGGGCCATGATGTGTGGTAATTCATGTGAACGAAGGCGCAAGCCAAATCGAGGCATTTTTGGGAAAAAATAGTTACGACCAAAATTAGACACACATTTCCCCTTTTTTCTTGTCAATAAATTAAAGAGAATAATTGGGTTTACCAATCGGTGTGATCCCTTTCATCCGATAAGATAAAAAATTCTAATAGAGTCAAGGCCTACCTGGTAAAGTGGTATTCATTCTCAGCGTCCGTGTGTTTTCGTGAGCGTACGTAGGGATCAAATGGATGAGGCTCTGCCCCTCGCACTTCGATGTATGCAGTGGAAATTTTGCGCGAATTCGCTGTCAAATACTGGACCTCATCTCAGAAATTATACACACAGAATTTCTACCTCTATCTATATTTGCCAAAATTGGACATTTTGGTTTTGTCAAGCTCCATTCAAAAGCCCCACACTCGCTATAGTCAACTGTTATGTTATACCAGACCTAGCAAACAGCCGGGTCTTTGTCTGATTGCAAGTGTTTCACAAATTACGTCACACAAAAAAGCACCCCAATCGCAGATAATCTTCAAAAAACCCCTTGCTTTTAATAAAAATGTAGCAGTTTGTTGTTTAAGCAGCCAGGTGCTTATATTGAAGTGTAAGTTTGATATATAAAGCGTACGTTCGAAAATCATAGTGCCCTTTCCTGAGGTACCGTCACACACAAAACAAATTAGCATTTAATATGCACAAATGATCGGAATTTTACATAATAACCCCGATTTATTATGACTTTTCTGTGGTTAGTTGCTGCTGAAGATGGTGTATGAAAAATTAATCAGTTGGTTAAATGTCCATAAATTATAAACAGCTTGTATAACGAGATAGGAAAGATAAGAATGCGCAGGACACCCATTCTATCTAACTATGATTGAAGCCGCCCAAAACAAAATAACAAGAGTTATGAGTTCTAAACAGATTTAAAAAACATTGTATGCAAAGTGCCATAAAGACTTTTTAATTATATGTTGTTGTAACATTGCAATACTGACCAATCGCAGTCTTCCCCTCAGAAGATATCCCTGCCATGCAAAATATTACAGGTATATGAATCTGTTGTCAATGTGGAAAAACAACATTGTGTTTGAAATTTCTCTCATAGCAATCATCGATGCCATATTCACATGGATGTTACCGAGGCAGCTGAGAGAGGAGAGAGGTACAAAACGTCGTCTGTTAAAGTTATTTGTTATATGTTTAATTTGAGGCAAATTCGTCAAAATTGATACTTTATCGTTATTGTAAGCAATAGAGTGGCAAAGGCAGAACTCAATTAAATAAAACACATACATGTACAGTGAAAAAATGCTGTAATTCCTATGACTTGCACCCTCTTTGAAATCAATCAACTGTGAATTTTTGTTGTCAAAATATAGCCTTATTAATTATCTTCTTATCCTGCATAAATAAGAAAATTCCATCAATACGTTATGCAAATATCACCAGTTACGCAAGACCACGCCGTTTCAAAATCTGCCAATGGGATTTACACAGTAAAGGAGTGAGGGGAGGAAAGTTAATTTGAACATTTTAGCATGGCTCCCTTACCATAAATCGTAAATTGCATAAAGTATATATTTGAGAATCCTTGTAACCAGACCTTTTGGTGTCACGGTATTCGGTGTGCTTTGGAACAAAACTGGAGTATTTTTAAAGTCCACCCCTGTATCACGCAAGCCTGTACACATGATTTATAGGGTGGGCGGAACGTTGAAAAAGTCGATTTTAGGGGGATAAACATACCTCCACCTCCCAATGTCCTTTGGGAGTTTCGAACCAAAAAGTGGGATTATTTTTATAAGATGACCTTTTGCATCTTTTGTGCAATTTGAGGCCCGTGTATACGAGCATGCCTGAATTACTTTTCAAAACCCCTATTTCAGAATTTCCATCGTACATTTTTGTGTAAGCGACTGTGGGAGCTGCCTGTGAGTTCACTTTCCTCCAGTTGGAACCAGTAACTACAACCTGGAGTAAAGGTTGACCCGAAGTAACAGGATTCTTAAAATTGTAGAGTTAAGTGCATGCTATCTACGACTTACAATTCCACATGTTAAAGACCTATGCTAAATGCTCACCCCAACTTTTCTCCCCTCACTCCTTAACTGTGTAAACCACATTGGCAGAAATCGAAACTGCATGGCCTTGCGTAACTGACGATATTTGCATAAAATGTAGAGAAAGAAGATAATTGATTATGCTATATTTTGACAACAGAAAATTCATAGCACAATTCTTTTTGAGACACTGTATATAAACAAGAACAACAATGGTGCAGTAGCTCAGTCTAAATGGCAATTTGAACGCTTAATGACATTTGCACTCTGAGAGTCGACTTTTGCCATCATATCCATTTCTTGAGTTGAGCACGTATTTGACAGCTACGAAATCAAGATTACTTTGCACAAAAACTTGGTCACACAAAGGAATCAGTGAAGGCAAAGACAAAGATAAGGCAAATAAAGCAAGAGTATTACTCATCGCTTACTAATAAAAAATGGGTTAACAGAGTGACATGTGTTTAATTTTGATATGTGAAAAAATACTGTAATACCAAAATATGAGTCAGATGAAGCTCTTATAGAGGAATTATCGTTTTTTTTCAGTGACAAAATTGTTAAGGTTTGTAACACATTCCCCGAATTAATACCAGTAGTGATGCATTGTGTCGTGAATAAAGTGCGGTAATGTCGTTCATCTCAGTTCCTTTGAACCTGCCCCCGAGTAAGAAGTCCGAGAGCTTTGTAAATTACCATGGAATCCTGTATGTGTGAGGCTATATAAATGAAGTAATGTGGAGCTTGAGCGTGATAACAGACTTTGTTGAATGTCCAGTTCATTTTGTTTGAGAAGAAACACTTAAGCGTTTTACACAATTACGTCAAATATATCAACACGATCTTTGACCTCAATCTTATGGTGATGCGTCCAAGTCGGGGTCCAAGTATCACGGCGGATCGCAATTACAAACAACTCTGCAGATTCCATTTGCTGAGCTCAAAACACAACTATATGCATATATGTACACACGCAAAAATGCTCTTGAAAGCGATTTCTCAACCATTTGTCACTACAAATCGTGTGCCCAACTTACCAATGCAATTCTGTCCTTGTTGGACATACTCATCTATTCAATCGTCACAGGTATATGAGTTGCTTTCTTCCTCAAAGATACACTTTGTGAAATGTCTGTCGAAACAGTCGTGGGTGTCATCCTCGCAAGGATTTATCAACTCTTTACGAGGCAAAAATGATCAAAGAATATAGTTTTATTCCTTTTTCTCTGTCATTGTTTAATTATGTCATTTCTTATCTTAACTCATTTTAATCATCTGCGTAGGATTAATTGACAACAAACTGAGATGGCAGTTCCCAATTGTTGAATTGATGTTGCATTCAACCCTATTGTGAGCTTGAATTGGAACAAATTAAATTTCGCACCGTTGACTTAACAAAAGTGTATAAGGGGGTCCACGTGGACCCAACATTTTGTTTTTCGCGCGCCATTTTTTAACGGTAAATTATTTTTGCCGAAAATTTTATGTAATTGCCTAAATATCAGTTGCGCATATTTTGGTGTAAAATAATTCAAATCGACCATGACGTTAGTATGCTAATTAGCATAATTAAGAATTTTGGTGGCGCTATTCAACATTTGTTTTGCCCCTTAAATCGTACTCGTACTTTTTTTAATTTTTATTTAAATGTATTTACGCTCTCCTATTATGAGCCAGATTTTATAGAAAAAGTCCTGGAAAGTTTTTTTTTTAAATTTTTGGCGAGAGAATTGGGTGCGCGTTGCAAAAATCGGCTTTTGGACTGCCATTTTGAATCGGTACAACCAATTTAATTTTTTTCTTGTTATATGGTCGTGTTGCTGTACCGCATCAATGACCAGAGTTTTGGTAAAAAAAATCCACCGGCAAAGTATTTTCAGGGGGAGTCCATGTGGATGCCCCCCCCCCCATACACTAACGGGAGTGTGCGAGACCTTATACACTTAAGTGTTAAATCTAAAGATTGGGAAGGTAAATTGTACACGTATTTTGTAGTTATATGTTTAATTTTGTGATTTTCTCCTGAATCAAATTTGGAAACTGTATATGACTCAGCTAAATATAACAATTAAAAAAAGTGCAAACTTCCCTTTCATTCTAATATTTGAGTGCGCAATGATGGATATCTAACTTTAATTGTGATTTATTCTTTGCCACCTACCTATAATACTAGTATGTGATTTTTTATGGTTGATATCTTTGAGCCTTCACTTACTTCTATCTGTTAGATTTTCATTTTCATTTTTCCCCCAAAATTGATTAAAGGAACATAATGGCATGAAAAAATTGACATAATGAAATGGACCCTTACTGAAATCACTTCCACGAGTTTGAAAACAATTTAGATGTTTACATTCTGTAAAAACACTAAAAAACAGGAAGAGTTCCAGGGGGAGGTGGCAGTTTGTGGCAATTTCTGGAACATAAAAGCAATGTATTCTTCCCGGGGGGGGGTCTCAAAGGTTTGTTGGGTACCCATGCTCGTTCCAGGGGTTCTGAAAGTGACCCCTAACGGTAGTCTTTGTCAAAGACTCGGTTTAAGGAGAGCATCGCGAGCGAAGCGAGCGGCACGAGCGCGTCAGCGCGAGAGAGGTTTCGCGCGATTTTCAACTGATATACTCCCACACAGCATGTTAAAGTGGAGTAGTAAATCAGTTTCCCAGGCTGTGACACAGACTACCCTAACGGGACCAATTTTCAGTGAAAATATACCCCTAACGGGACTAGTTTTCAGTTAAATTATACCCGTTTTCGGTGAAAATATACCCCTAACGGGACCAATTTGCGGTAAAATTATACCCCTAGCGGAACCTGCTTTCAATACGTGAATAAAAAATATACCTTTTAAAGAACCAATATATGAGAAAAATAACACTTGTACTACTGTAAGAAACTTTACACACTGCAGGGGTATTTTACTGACATGTTAAAGTTAATTTTCCCATGTTTTTCAATGAGCCAGTCACAATCTTACCTGAATTTGATACCCCTAGCGGGACTAGAACTTGATTATTGTGAATTTGATACCCCTAGCGGTAGTCCCGCATTTGCAGCTAGTCCCTCTTTTTTTGAACGAGCATGGGTACCCGACCAAAACCCAAGAACCCCCTCCCCCCGGGATATTCACGTCCCTGTCATGAATGATTTACAGTGTACCTAGCAAGCATGTTTTGCGACACAATTCAAAAGCATTCAGACCGGTGTGAAAGCAGATATAGTCCGGTGGGGCCACAGTCCGGGGCTCCATAGACGATAACGGAATAAAGCGTGAAACTAATGTTGCGTGAAGAGTCAACTGAATTGATTGCCCTATTGTTCACCATTGTTCCCGGACTATGAGTACGCCGGACTATAATTACTTCTACACCGGGATTCAGGCATTGTACTTCAGGCTTGTAGTAAGATATTGATCTGGCAAGTGAAAGATGGATTAGCCGGTGTCATATAATACAGTGTCCCTGTGACCGAGTGTCCTACCACCCATCTGTCTATTGTGTTCTCCATTGAGTGCTGTATGCATCATTTGTTTCAGCACTGTACCCAAATGGCCTCGTCTACAAGTTCACGGTTTATTCCGTACGTGTTGCTATGGTAGCTAGGACACTCTCTCATGGGGGACACTCAGTTTCTTTACACCGGGATTAGCACATATACAATAGCAAATGGTCTGTGAGCTGATGAAAACATGCTTTTCAAGTTTGGTAAATGCTGGCAGTAATGTCAGAATCCTTGTTCCAGAAATTGCCACAAACTGCCACCTCCCCGCATGGAACTCTTCCTGTTTTTAGTGTTTTTACATAATGTAAACATCCAAATTGTTTTCAAACCCGTGGAAGTGATTTCAGTAAGGGTCCTTTTCATTATGTCATTTTTCCATGTCATTATGTCCCTCTAATGGTAAGAGAAAACAGAAAAATCTACCTCGGGTCACGGGTAATCAATGAGAACTTTTTAATTAACTTACCGACACAAATTTGACCTTGATGGATATAACCTTCCAAGCAAGAATCACAAGTATATAAATTGGGTTCACCCAGGAAAATGCACTGAGAAAAATGTCTCTCTTCGCAGTCATCCAAACCTTGCTCACATGGGTTTTCTATTTCTGGTAAAGAACAACAAGTAAAATGGATTTTAAACATTTCATCATCAACCTTTTTTTCTTTCTTTACTGGGGCGTACCACAATGAACTGTTTAGTGTGCATTTTGAGTTAATTTGCGGACGATAGAAAGACAAACTTCTCAAATACTTCACTTTTTAACTATTAGGTAATTTCCCTACATTAACGTAATTTCATAGAATCGTATACACTTGACCCTGATTTTATAAGTTAATATAAATCCTCCCATCTTTTATCCTTTCACATTATTGATTTTCATCCCTTTAAAGGTCCCAGGAAATGAGATGATAAACCTTCTCCAAATCTTTGTGGGACATTCCACTGCAATAAACAGCGCCAGAAAAACGAATACACTACCAGTGACATCATTTGTGAAACTTAATTGATTATCAGTCAGTATCATGAATAGATTCACACCAGTCACCTGGAATTTTCTATTACTCTCTGATAAATCAATGGTACCACAAATAATGTCATCACCAAACCCAAATATTGAATCCTTTCTGGTCCCTCCATTGTAGACTTGACACAAATCACATCAATTGTATTTGCATTTCTTGGGACCTGTAACATTATTTAGGCATACCGGTGTAAAAATGGTCCGGCCGGAGCCATAGTCCAGGCTCCACAGACACAACGGAATAACTGCGTGAAGGGTCAACTGAATCGAGTGTCCTTCAACGTTATAAGTGGACTATGAATCCGGAGGACCATATCTCCTGCCACTCCGAAAATGCCAGAATATGACACCATGCATAGGCAAAAAGTGAGAGGAGTTAAGTAAATCAAACAAGTTAAATTTACCAATGCAAATTCCCCCGAGTTGTGTATATCCATCCATGCAATTTTCACAGGTGTATGAATTGCTTTCACTGTTAAAGATACACTCTGTAAAATGTCTTTCCTGGCAGTCATCCGTGCCTTCTCTACATGCATCAAGCTGCAATTCTGTAAAGTAATTAAACAAAATACTTTTTGTATTTTCAGTCACACAAATTTAAAATTTGTACTGAGCTCAGAAAACCTAATCGAAGTACAAGTGTTGCATGTGAAAAATCATCTATCTATTACACGCTACTTCTTCACAAGATAATTTCTTTGATGTATGGTTCTTAATTCAATTGATTTATGTACGTAATGTTTATCCAAATCTTTATGCGTTTTAATAAAAAAGAATTGAAATGCATACGAAGATATTTTACTAAGAATGAAATAAATTCCAGTGCGGGTATTTGTGTCCCATTGGGCTTTAATCCACCATGCATTAATTTGCAAATAAAATAATTGGTAAACAAATCTATGAGCATCATGATTACGCTTGCTTTGGCCTATTGCTAGCGATATGCAACACTAGTACTTTCAGTCATCTAGAAAATGCCATAATAAATTTGTACATTTTTCTATATATCCGCTCGAATTATCACTGATTATTCCTTTAATGAAAGCGACCTGTAACACTGTTTATGGGAAATGCCATAATACACACCACAGACAAGCAGTGAATTTCGTTATGTTTTATATTAATTCCACAGAACTAACATAAAAATCCCAAATTTTATAGATTTAGGGAAATATGCGTTCGACTCCGTCTGATTGCATACAGCAATACGGTATAGCACACAGCCATTTCTTGGTGGTATTTCATCCTCTTTGTAACGATAACCAGCAAAATGTTGGAAATAGACAAAATTGAACAGTCACGACATCTTGCTTTGAATTTGAAGTACTTTAAGCTCGAAATCTGACGGATATGTTTGAGTTAACTCGCGAGAGATTTTTAAACATCAGTTAATTTCTGAACAGATCATCTTATCAAGGGACTGAAATGAACTAATCTGAATCTGAATTACATTATTACATACCTGTAAAAATTACAGTGCAATTTAACAGTAAAAAACGCAAGGTGTAAAAAACTTACAGTAATTTGACTGTA
The DNA here is from genome assembly GCA_023653785.1 of Ophioderma brevispina. Taxonomy (NCBI): domain Eukaryota; kingdom Metazoa; phylum Echinodermata; class Ophiuroidea; order Amphilepidida; family Ophiodermatidae; genus Ophioderma; species Ophioderma brevispina. The sequence goes on along the minus strand of JAMKCH010022491.1, from coordinate 57,535 downwards.
ATTTGGAAATGCAAGCAAAATCCTGTAAATTTTATGTTCAATTTCCAGGCCTATAAGACTCAATTTAAAAGATGAGCCTTTATTCGAATTATAATGAGCATCAACATTACTATAACACAATATGAATTTTCAATTATACGTATTAATAGTATAACTTCGGCCAAAATATTGTAAATTTTTTACAGAAAAATCCGGGCTCACAATTTCTGATCCAACAATCCAGTAAACAATACAGTTTACGTTTTCATTCAAATTTACTGTATATTTTACAGTTTAAATGTAATATATTTTTAGCAACAAACTGGTCGTTAACGTATAATGCACCGTAAAAATTGTATATGTTACAGTTTTGGATGTAATATATTTTAACAACAAACTGTAATTTTTACAGTAATGCACCGTAAAAAATTGTTGATAGTCCTACAAAGTTAGGGTGTTGGTCAGTGCTTTTTATTCTTTACACATTTAGGACAAGCCTATAATCATCACCACATATATATGTTTTTTATATGTTTTGATTAAATTAATTTTTAACGGTGATATGTAATTTTTACGGTAAATCTGTTGGAGAATTGCTGCCGGGATTTCCTGTAAAATTTACAGTGTATTTTTTTTTTACAGTGTAGGTTCATTAAGAAATGTATGAGAAACTTTGACTTTGTGCAATGTTTGACTTTTACCATCATAGGCCCAGAAAACACTAGGGCCGAAATGACACGGGTATTTTAGTGGCTTGTCCTTTAGCTCCTTCAGAGACCTAAATGTTTGTTCCACTATAAAATAGCTTTTCTAGGAAAAAAATACACCCTAGTACCATCCTTCCAGACTCCCTTCATGCGCAAAACCAATAGACCGACTTCCCATGTCATAGCTGGATGTTTTGTTTTGCAAATTAAATAAATACGAAACAAATAGCGATGGAAGACATCTAATAAATACCTTATGGGGGCAAAGGCAAAAAAGTAAAACGTAAATAAATCACCATTTTAAAACTTACCAAACACATATTTTCTCCCTGTTGTGTATACCCGTCGACGCAAATTACGAACAGTATTATAAATTAATGTCCACCTTCAAAAAACACTTTGGGAAAGGTTCTTCCCCCCCCCCTTACATGTATTCTCTTCCTTCTTCACACGGGTTTACTAGTTCTGTTACAAATACAGAAAAAAAATAAATTCAGAATAATTTTGCACAATTTGGCGCCGCAACCTCACTGTTAAAAACAATTATTTCCCGTAAATTTACGGAAATGTCTGGCAGCAGTATTTCCAGTCATTTTTAGGGGTAAATGTTACATAAATTTTTGTCAATTAACGACTTGTGACAGTAATTTTACATAAAGTTGTCTCATATTACGGAAAAAAAGTGTAGTTTTAACAGAATTTTTCCGTAATTTAAAATTACGGGAACCAAAAAAAAATTCGGAAATATTGCTGCCAGAATTTTTGAAAATATTTCCGTAACTTAACATTTTTTCTGTTTTTTGTTTTATTCTATTGTTTATAAAACAGATTTTCCGTAATAGGAAAATCTGGTTTCGTAATTTACGGAATTTTTAACAGTGCTCCAAGGGCGGAGGGGCGGCCGGCCCGATGTAACACCAAACATACATTTTATGAATTCTGACGGTGTCAGTCGCAACAAGGTTTGATTAAAACATCCATCCCATTACATCCATTAACATTTTGTTTAAATGAATTTTTTATTTTTCTAAAAAATCATTTTTGTTTTCTCAAAAACGTAAACCACTGTAAGTAAAACAAAAAATAACTCTTACTTAAAAGTTAAAGGTTCTATTTGTGTGAAAAATAATGGGAAAAAAATAAGAAATTGAATCATGCACTTGCATTGGTGCAAATGAAATAAACAATTACAAAACAGCTTGCGTCTATTTTGCCAATTTGAGAAATTACAAAAAAAAAATGATCAGGAGGCAAAACTTTATATATAAAATGAGCTGTTCATCTTACTTGAAGCTTAATGTGTATGGCCAGGATAATACGAAAACTTAATAAACTTATAGGTTTTTTATGGTTGTTTGCATAATGTACAGCGGCATCCAGCATAGCATTGCTTGTCATACAGGAAAAGCCATAATATGAAACCGACAAAACAGTGAGCGAAATACAACGAGAGAAGTTACCAATTGCAATTTTCTCGAGTTGTATATACCTCTCCATGCCCCGGGGGGGGTTGGGGGGGTACTCAGTGGAAAAGGGTAGGTACAATGTGCCGCCGATATGGGTCGCATTTCACCCCTCACTATAACAATGGGTCGTTTTTTTTTTTTTGCCACCAGGCGACTATAAAGAGGGTCAACTTTTGTTAGGTCTTCTACTATATAAATGGGGTCCATTTTCAATTTTTGGAGCATTTAACTATGAAAAGGGCGATTTTTTCAAATTTTCGCTAGAAATCACAATGAAAATGGTTGCATTTTGATGGAGTAAAAGTTACTATGAAAATGGGCCGATTTTGCTTAATATTACTATGAAAATGTGCGAAAATTCAAAAGCCAACTTATAATGGGTCGAAATTTTCGAACCAACTTATAAATGGGTCATATTTTTGTATAATTTGGTCACGATAAACATGGGTCGATTTTTACCCGATGGACGCACCGTACCCAGTTTTGGGTCGGAGTACCCCCCCGGTATCCATGCAATTTACAGCGGTAGAATGCTTTCCTGTTAAAGATACCTCTGTTAAAATGTGTTCTTTCCTGGCAGTCATCCGGCCTTCACGACATGATCTAGCAACAGTTATGTAGATGAAAAATATTTTTTGTGTTATTTCTCGCTGCAAATTCTAAAAAAACCCCATCTTTTTATATGTTTGTACAAGACTCAGGTGAACTTACACACAGGTGTAAGTGTTGCTCCTATACAAGGTGTAAACTTAGCTATGGTGTATTTTTGGATGTATTGCAATTACTGGCTAGTGGCTTCTATGTAAGATGTATTGTTCGGTATAGGGTCCTATGCACGCTTTGTGATTTCTTTGCTTGTAACATCGTCCTGTTTATGTAATTCATCCGTTTCGCTCTGCGATATTTATCAAAATTATGTGGTTTAAAATGTCACGTATATGCAAAAATGTATTTATCTGTACTCAAAAAAAAGTCGTTTCAACTTTCAAGTTGAAACATCAATAAACAAACAACCTAAAAGAGAAAAAAGAGAAAGAGAAAAAAGAGAAAGAGAGAAAAAAGAGAAAGAGAGAAGAAAGGAAAGAAAGAACAGAAAGAAAGAGAAAGAAACGGAAAGAAAGAAAGAGAGAAAGAGAGAAAGAGAGAAAGAGAGAGAGAGAGAGAGAGAGAAAGAGAGAGAGAAAGAGAGAAAGAGAGAGAGAAAGAGAGGTTTACCCGGAAGTAGTATCGATTTTGATATCAGATGAAAGGCCGTATTTTTCTCATTGTCGTCCTGAAATGTTAGCCCTCGAATCCATTCATTCCCAAGATATAAACAAAAAACCGCCGTTTTAGTGGTTAACCACTTTATTAGCACAGTATTGAATAGGGCTTTGCAACATGCAAGTTTGTTTCCCACGGTACTTGATGGGGTGCATGTGCAAGTGCCAGGCTCTCATATCAAGTAGAGAACACAATACACATAAATCGGAACAACCACCTTTAAAATGTTTTCCAGGTCATTCTTTCAATCAATGCCTGTGACGTTCAACACCAATAAAACAATAAATTGGAAACCTTATTCAACAGGAAGATAACTATGCGACGCAGACAACGCTGTCCTGTGAGATGGAAGACTGCAAAATATCTAAAGATATCTAATAAATAAATAGATGATTGAGGGTAAATCAGTACAAGAAGTGAGCTTTTAAACTTACCAACACAATTTCCTCCCTGCTGTGTATATCCGTCCATGCAATTACGACAGGTATATAAATGACTTTCAGCTTCAAACATACACTCTGTGAAATGTCTTTCATTACAGGTATCTCTTCCTTCTTCACACGGATTGACCATTTCTGTAAAAATACAAAAAATGAGCGAAAACATATTTATACAATTAATAATTTGGAATAAATTGATGAAAACCTCTCCAGTCAGTGTGGGACATTATGGGGTGTATAATTTTGCTGAATATTTTCGGTGTATTGTGGGACTATCATTTGCGATCATTTTAGCAGAAAAAAACTTTTCACCGCGTGTGTGTATGGTGGGTAGGGATCGAGGTCGTCAAATTTGCGGTGTAGGGGTTGGTGCAACGGCCGAGATTTTGCTGCTATTAAAACTTTGTTCCAGATATATAAACAAGAACCTTTAGACCAACATAGCTATTTCCTTTCGTATAATGCCATGTAATCTCTTACAAAGTTGGGCCTCGTATGGTATATCGCCTGGCACAGTAACGACTATAGTAGTAATATTATCTTAAAATATGACAATAGGTGCACCTCTGTAGATTTCGATGATCTCCGTGTTTATAACTATTGATCAAATGACATATACATTAATCTTATGATCTGCAAGATATCATTTTAACATTTGGGAGGAGAGTTGAGATATCCATTTTGTTCCATGGGGGTGGGTAGAAGGCACATTTAAGTTTATTTAGGAGGTTCAAACCCCAACACCAGATGGCACATTTTTGAAGAGCGCCCCCAATTTTCAAAATTTGATATTTTGGCACAGTTACGTTGGTAATTGTCTAGGAAATTATACCTGCGAACGAGAATGCTAAAAAATGCGTATTTATCATAAAATAAGCGATTTTGTCATTAGAATTGGGATCACAGATTGGACTTAACGGCAGAGTTGCTATGCTATGTGGAAATGGAAATGCTATGTTTATGTCCGTCCATGATGAAATAGTGCCACCTCGAGAAAATAACCTCTAACTTGACTTCCTGAACCAATAAAACAACTAATGGATGAGCGAAGACACGTACATGGCGCTATTTCCCGGCTATTTCACATTGGAAGGCCGTTTCCAGCAGCCGTTGCATTATTATCGGAGATCTCCGATAATAATTATTCTAATTACAAAATTCCTTCGTTTGTGACACACAAACATTTTGGAGCTTAACCATTCACAGGTATAGTTTACTAACCAGTTACCAATGCAACCGTGTAAAAATCTCAATTATTTTTGAAAAATTGGGGCGCTCTTCAAAAATATTTGCTATTATTGCTTTAAAGACGAATATCTCTTGATCTAGATCATGCCGAACAACGCCTTTGAATATTAACCCCCGAGGTCTACCACCTTTCTTACAGTATAGCTGATTGGCTCATTACATGATATGGCATGGTATAACCCCTGAGTAACCAATCAAAATAGACTTTCTATATATCTCTACAAACCCTACAGCTTTTCTTACCATGTCTCTGATTGACTAAATACATCATAAAACCCAATGTATAACCAATAGAATCGGTAGTTAGACCTCAGGAGGTTAAACTACTTTTTAAGTGAGGAAACATATTCCAATTGTTACATCCATTACAATTTTATTATAAACGAAATCCCCCTAGAATCAAATTTGTCTAAATTTCGATTTAAAAAAAGTGTCAGAGGTGGACTGGTCATCAGGCAGGTGGAAAAACAGGCTGGACTTATGGGAAATATCTTAATGATCCAGTAGCAGCAGCAGGAGTTTTATTAATGTGTGCATTTCTTAAATTTAGCACTCTGTCATTTTTTTCATGTTCAAAACAGTCGAGGCCCAAAAATCAATCCGATTAACAAACTACAGCGTTCCCCGAACGTATGCGGTCGCGGTTTGTATATGGGGACATGTCACATAAGGTCACCACCATGTGGGACACTACCCAAGGACCATATGCATCCAAGTGTCCCGAAAATTGACATATGGATAGATACACCATTCAATTTCATTATTCCGACCATTGTGACCCATGACCTCTGATGACTTCTAGATGACCTATGACCCCACTCTTGAAGGGGTAACTTGTAGGACACTCCCCAAGAACCGTTACATCCAATTGCCATAAAAATATTCGCATGTGTGTGAATGTTGAAGCAGCAGACATTATGTTTAGGATTAACAATGTTAACCACAGACAGATACATACGGGTCATTCTCAAAATAGTGACTCAAGTTGAGTTATTTCGTTCTTTGATCCACAAATCTGTGTGTTTTGCGTAAAATAAGTAACCGTGTTAATGTTCTTTTAGTACTTCGCGAGCTCTACACGGACATATATAGTTTTCTATACTTTAAATATCATGATCTCAGTCATTCTGCTCCTTGAAGGACCAAAAACATGCCAAAATGGTGGTTTCAGTACTCTGTGCACGTAGTTTACAATTCTACATTTACATCAATAGTCAAGTGTTTTACTCATACCAGTGGTTTTGTTCTTTAAAAGCATCAGTGTATACTTTGAGTATCATTATTCCCCAAAAAGCACTTTCTGGTAGTACACAAAGCCAATATATTGGTTCCGCGAAATCATTGTAGATTACGTTATCAATGTAGTAACTCTAGATTTAATTGAAAAAAATAACCTGCAATGATAGTACTTTTGCATAGCCAAAGGCAAAAAATATGTATACATTGGTAAACCATAACATCAAAAAAAAATTTTTTACAAAAAATTTTTTGTTTTTTGGGCCCTTGGTTGCAAATTTGGCATCGATAAAAATTTATATTCAAAAAATTTAATGCGTCCAGTTTAGCGTGTATATTACGTTATTGGCAAATCTAAATTAAGAAGCAAACAGTAGACTAGTAAATGATATACTTGGTTATAGGTACACATACCTTGACCTTGATTAGTCGAAAATAAACAGGATTATATGCAGTTCGTCTTTAAGTATTAGACACTGAAAAACATCAAAATGTATATGTACGTTATATGTTATCCAAAAAGAAGACGAAAAATACAGGAGTCCTCTTAAGTCCTCTATTACGCCATTCGGTCATTTTTACACCCTCGCCATTGCTCCTCGAAGATTGCTGAGAAAATTTTCACCCAAATAAGGTAAGTAGTCATCTTTCTTTAACGTTGTACCCAAATACTTTGGTGTTGATTTGGTAATTGTAATAATAATACACTGTAGGTAGGGTACACATTATGCTGGTTTTGTAACTTTGTGGTCATATAGTTATTAGGAAGTATACTGTATTGTAAATTGCAACAGCCGTATTATGCCATGCAGTGTGCACGCGGGCTATGTACACATGCTAATTAGGTGTGCTTATGGGATTTTATTTACAACAATGAGTGACGTGCGTGAGATCAAGTCAATATACACTATAAAGTACAGGGATTAAATAAATCCAAATGATCTGTGCTTATGGACCAACCATTGTTTGATTTAAAATTAAATTTATAGATTTAAAATTCTAATCTATACGATGTAATTTGAAATCTAAAAACATGGATTGGTCCCTAATTACAATCCTTGGGATTTATTGTAAAGCCTGGTAATTTTAGAGTGTACGCAAAACAGATGGGGGCCGTAAGTAATGTCAAGTTTTAGCCGATTTAAAATATCTGTGATAAATCCTTGTTCAAGTTTTAAAAGGTATTATTATTATAGAATTTGTCTGAATGATAGAAACAGAGTTTGGAATCTGACTTTCCGCGTTGAATAGATAGGCTAAGGGAAAGAATAGGCCTTTAGACCTCAGTATCCGCTATTACCGTGGTGCCAAAATTAATGATAGTGATAATCGACATATTCTATCAATTTATATCAATCAAAACAAGTTCATGAACATTGCTTGGTTTTAGTTCAGAAATGGCTGAATTTGCAGGGCAAAAAAAAAAACTCAATAATTACGACATCTGACAAGGAATCATGCATTCCAAAAAGGACAAACTTGAAAAAGACTTGAAATGTAAATGTCATTTAGATTTAAATTTTAAATTATTAGGCCCTAGATAATGCGCAAATTGATGCTTTAACACATTAGACTGAAATATAAATACACGACGAAAACTTCAATGGAATAATGTGTACAATCTATCCTGTATCATGGCCCCGTTACAATAAAAGATTATAGCATGTTCAGTGTATGTTAAATGTACATTATATAAAGTACTCGTTAGGGGTAGCAAAATGATGTCAAAATAAGTGTTTAGGGTGTATTTTAAACTGTCATGCAAATTACTTGTTTAGGATAGTAAACTGAAACCCGAACCACTTGTAAAATGGTTAGAAAATCAAACCCCAAAATATGCTTGTTAAGGATTAGCAATAACAACACAATTTGCTTAGGTCGTTTTTCTTGCTAAGGTGAAGAGTACCGATTAGGGTAAGTTTTTGGTTATGTTGTATATGTGTCGGAAAACATCGATTCCTGGAGCGATCCAGGCAGAATCTCATGGCTTTAAAATTCTTCCTTAATATTTCTCACGTGACGACAGGTTAAATCTGTATAAATTCGACACTGAAATTATTATTATGACCGTCTCTAAAGTATGCCCTTTTGGTAGCAATCTTTCTGGAGTTAATATTAGAAGGTATTAGAATTGCTTAAATTTGTGTTGAAAATATCTATATCCAATAAAAGGTTATGACCGACCCCAAACTGAAAATCAATGAAATATTTAACTTTCTCTTAATCTATCGACAATAATCGCCACATATCACGGGAACCATTATAAAAATGGCAACATTCTCTAGTCTTACGTTTGAGAACAGAATTGGGCCAATTAATTGCTCATAAGAGATAGAGATCTTCTCCTTAACAATTAACACGCCCTTCCCCCCCATCAATCAATTTTGGGCAGCTCTGGCGAGGCTGCTGACAATTTACTCGAATCACCATTGCCATTGGAGGGGGGTGTCAGTTTTTAACTAAATTCAAACAAAGTTTTTTTTTTTTTTCCCAACGGCCTTTTCCCATATTGTGTTTTTGTCCATGATTGTTTTCCCAAACTTAAAACAACTTTTGCTTAAAACGGACAGAACCTGAAAAAGCAACCTAAATCGTGCAATTACTATGAATCCATACGCCAGCTCTGCAAATTGTTGACAAAATTCGCAGGTTTTGGAACAAGGCCGAAGGGGACAATGGGACTTTTACCTCTTTTTAGGTGAATAGTTATAATTTTTGTTTGTTTGTTTGTTTTTAGTACTCAATCAATCATCAATCACTCAATCATTTTATTTGAACTTCAGCATCACAGCAGTACACGACAAGAAACATGCAATACCGATATCATTCAATATTGATAAAGAAATTACAAACAGCAAATATTTAACGCATTGCATAATGAAAATAACGTGACTTTGATGTGAAGATCGAGGTCACTGCTAACCGCATGGCGTGAAGGTGCAGTGGCCACTTTTTAAGTTCTACATTATGCAAATCTAAATAGTCACAAGCTACAATCACATAAAAACAAGACCAAACAGGACAAAACAACATGTCTAACTAGGAAGCAGGAAGGAGGAACGGAGGGAAGGAAGGAAAGAAGGAATGAAAAGATGAAGGAAGGAAGGAAGGGAGTGAACGGTACAGATACAAGGCAGACGAGGAATAAAAAAAGGAGTAAAGTTATATGATTAAAAAGCACGGGAATGATAAAGAGGGAAAGAAATAAAGAAAGACAAAGGAGGACGAGGGGAAGGTAAAGACTAAAAGAGAAAGGAGTAAGACGGAACCGGGTAGTTAATAATAGGACAAATCATGAAGACAAGAAAAAAAGCCCAGTCAAGAAAAAAGTGACGTTATCAGCATACAGCAAGTTATAGATATTGTCGATGGGTCCTTCCTTCCTTCCTCATTTTAGGCAGGGAGAGAGGGATAAGATTAGGAGTCATTTGGAACGAAGATTCCATAGCAAGTCCTTGAGTCTAGAAGTTGTTGCTGGCAAGGACAGAGTGCGTAGCTGAGGGATACATCCCTATATCTGGTGTTATAATTATGAGAATGAGAATCGGTTGTTAAAAAAGTCCATCATCCTGCAGAAGATCCTCAGGGAGAAGCACATGATGGAACTGATACATGAAGGTTACCAATGACGCTTTGTAAGTATATCGTCATGTATTTTCAAAGTTTGACATGGAGGAGAACAAAGGATCTGTGTGATCAGCCACAGAGAATTGGTACAGGTCCGTATAACCTTCTTTTGAATGGAACTAAGAATACAATATTAGCGTTGTTAGGATCACACCAGATCATAGCATCAGCATGAGACAAATAAGGGAGGACAAGAGAATTATAGAGAGTTTTAAGGTTAAGGGAATCTTGAGAAGAAATGGCGGACTTTAGGATATGCCCATTGTATTTGGAGACAATTTTAGAAACATGTGAGTGTGAGAACGCCAATATAAATATAATCATTAAAAGGCCTAGGAATTTAGTTTTGTCTCAACCGGTTGGATAGATGTGTTATCAATTTTAAAATATCGATTTGATGTTAGGTTTATTGCTAGCTTCTTATTTTGAATTCATGTCCTTTGTCTTTTTTATATCAGAGACATTTATATTTACTTTAAACCAATTAGAAATGTATTAAGTTCATCATTAATTATTAATTCTAAGGTTTTTTGAGGGTCATGCTGTGAAAAAAATATTAGTATCATCCAGCACATAAAATAAAGTTGGGAGTTTTAGAACATAGTGGAAGGTCATTAATGTATAATAAATAAAAAGAGTAATGGTCCTAGGCTCGAGCCCTGAGGAACTCCACACGTGGGGAGCAAAGCTGGACAAGGTGGTGTTGAAGAGGACGCGATTGACTGTCTACCATACAGATAACGTCTGATCATTGTATGGCAAGGCCTCTAGAACCATAGTTTGTTAATTTTGTGCCAAAGACTGTTGTGATTTATGGTATCAAAGGCTTACTTAATCAAGAACGATACCAACTTATGTGTAGTTTTTTGTCCATTTGTCAGTTTATTAAACATAAGCTCATTAAGTGCCAGATGCGTTGATCGGTTAGGCCTAAACCCACCGAATTGCTGTGGAGTCAATATTATGATTCGCGCGAAATTAAAATACGGGCCTAACATTTTTTTCAGAAGCTTGGATATAGCTGGTAGAATAGATATAGGCTGTTAGTTGTGGTGAAATCGTGCTTATCACCAGCCTTGAAAATAGGATAAACATGTAGCTACTACTATAAAAGTAGAGATGGAACAGTACCCATTGAAATGGAAGATTAATATATGGGAGATGACTTGACTAATTTTGAGGATGATTGCTTAAGCAATTATTGCTGATGTCATCAAGACCTGCTGTATACTGTTCTTTCATCTTAGATGTTTCTCACTAATTTCCTCACAAGTTGTTGGGGTGAGGAATAAACTACTAGGATTATTATAGGATGACAAGAGCTTTTTTTTTGGGGGGGGAAAAAAAAATCTTTAGAGTGTTCAGATATTTTTTCCCAAGAACTTACTGATATTGCAAAAAAATTAATTAATTCTCGAGGCTATTTCCATCATCGTTGCGAATTTGTTGCCCATCCGTTATCGAGGAAAATTCCGGTAGCTTGGTTTTCCTATTACGACTTAACAATATGATTTAGTGTTTGCCACATTGTGTTAGTGTTGTATTTTTATTAGTTTCATTTATTAGTGATGTAAGGATCTTTTACTCGATCGAAATAGAGAGTTATAGATGATTACGGTAAGTAGTATTTTTAATTTTATTTCAATGTCGGTTTTGTTATATAAGATTTATAAAGCTTGTCTTTAGTTTGAAGCGATTTTATTAGACTTTGGTAACCCAAGGCTTTTTCGGTGAATAAGTTTAAGATTAATATGGTTTTAATTGGACAGTGGATATCCAAGAGCGCTGTAAACTTTGATTAAAAGATTACTAGGCTTTAATCCGGTCCGGTCGCATTCTCATAATATGCTGCAATCTAGCTATCTACAGAGAAATGCATTAGTTAACCTTTAATGTTATTCGGTTTGAATTGACGGCGACTCTGTAGTATGGGGGAGGTGGTAGCGGTTATTAGTGCCTATAGGTTTTTGTTGAGTGAGAAAAATAGGGAAATGATCGGATAAATCAGTAACAAGGACACCCGAATTGACGCGCGATACGATACATTGGGTGAAGAATATTGTCCATAAGGGAAACGCTTTGTGGCCATTAATGTTATTCTTAATCCGGGTAGGACGGTCGATGCTGGGGATAAATCATAGGAAATAAAAGGATATTGATGAAATCACTGACTTTGGAATCGGTTGCGTGAGAAAGAAGATTAATTGAAGTCCCCCATAATATAGCAAGGTTTTATTTTTCAGAAGATATGGATTTTAGAGTGTTACCTACCTGTAATAAAAAGTCAGTCTGGACAACATACCAGGTTTATAAACAATTCCAATTACGGTCGTGGTAATTAAGACAAACTTCGATAAAAAGAGAATCTCATTCGGCACAGTCAAGGGTAGGTCGGCCTCAGCGATAATTGAAATCCGGTCTAATGAATAAAGAAACACCCTTCCTCCTCGACGACCTTGACGAATAACAGTTCTCCACAGAATAATCCGTCAATCTCAACTAAACTAGCGTCCCCTTGAGCAGTAACAGGTCTCAGAGAACCCGTAGATGTCAAAGTGTGTTGAAAGGGAAGCCAGGTAGTTTACACGTCATGGGAGTGTTTATTGAGACTGCTTGGTGTTCAGAGATTGGGATTATGGGTGTGAGGGTGTTGTTCGCATAATAGCATCAAGGAGGTCATTACCTCTAGTGACGTCAGTGGCGTCAGAAGGATCATCGGACGGGGAGAGAGAGCTGTCAAATGAAAAGGCTGAAGGTTGTAAGAGACCTAGGCAAGGAGTCAGACATGAAAAACACTAAAAACGAAGATTACAAAACACAACAAATACATCCACACCTTCAAAAATAAACAACCCAGATTACAAAGTAATACTACTATTTATGAATAAATTAGATGGTCTTTAAGACGAGGTGAGGAACAACAAAAAAACCTATTGTGAGAACGGACCCTGAAACCTCCGCAGGACTACACATAATAATGCCAACTTAAGAACTAAGCAAAACCAGAGCAATTGACAAAAAGTGAAATGACCAAATGCATTTTGGTTTAACAGTAGGTTTTGCTTGACAAAACCTGGCAATATCACAGTTTAATTGCAGATACATAAATGCGGGTCTACAAATCAATGTAATGTTAAATAATAAGATACAATGAGCAAATTAGCAAATATATATACAGTGAAAATAACATAACCCTATTTTGGGCAATACATTATGAATTAATTGAGTACGCTAATTTTTTGAAGATTTAAGTAATGAAATACATCGGGGCAGTACCAGTACCGATGATACCAATAATTAACAACTGCATGAGATAATCAGTCCCCGCAAAGGTTTAAGTTAGGGGTAAACCCAATGTATGATGCGTAGAAGATGACAAGCCTGTGCGGAGATTGAATGGCCTAAATACTAAATAACAAATTGAGATGGCAATAATACATGAGTATGCTATAATTTAACTTCAGTAAATGAGATGATCAGTCCCGCCACAGGTTTAAGTTAGGGGTAAACCCATGTTTATGATAGCCAGAAGATGACAAGCCTGCTTGGTATTGACTGACCAAGTACTTACCGTAAGCAATTGTGAGATAAAAATACACGAGGGAGGATTGCTAATACTTTAATCAACTTCAGTAAAGGAAATAATCATCCCGCAACAGGGTTTAAGATGGGGGATAACCCATGCATGATGCCAAGGACCAATCCTGGCGGAGATTTGATTGTTCCACAGAACATAAAAATCTATGAGAAATAAATAACACTGAGGATACAATAATTTACAATGCTTATAGGAGATAATCAGTCCCCGTACAGGTTTAAGATGGGGGTAAACCCAAGGCATGATGCGAAGATGACAAGCCTGTGCGGAGATTGATTGGCATAAAACTTAAAATGCATAATATAAATACAATAAGACAATTTGAGTCTGCAGTGTTTTTTATAAACCCAGGTAATCAGTCCCCGTGCAGGTTTAAGTTAGCGGTAAACCCAAGCTATCATGCGCAGAATGACAAACCTGCGGCGGGGATTGATTGCTAAGTACTTAAATGAAGCAAATGAAATGAATAACACATAGGATACAATAATTACTAAAAATGCATTACAAAACATAGCACATAACATAGTTAGTTTCAGATAACATACATGATGGCTATACAAATCATATAATGTTAAATGATAAAGACACAGTGTAGCAAATTAAGCATATAATATACATAAATACAAACAATATCGTGGCAAATACATTATAAATAAAAAATTGAGTACGCCCATTTAGAGATAGCACATGAGGATATAAATAATTTAACACTGGCAGTATAAGGAATTCAGTCATTCCCCCCTCCAGGTTTTAAGATCAGGGGTACACCCCAGGTCTGATGCGCAAGAAGATGAAAAGCCTGTGCGGAGATTGATTGGCCTAAGAACATAAAGTAAGCGACGAGAATAATAACCCATGAGGAACAAATAATTTACTAAATGCTTCCAAAACCCGGCAAACAATCACGTTGATTGCCGCCATCCATTAATGATGGTCTTTACCAAAATCATGTATGTTAAATGTAAAAAGATACAATGAGCATTAGCAAAGTAATATTCAAATGAAATCCAAACACTTTTGGGCAGATACTTTGAAATAAAGAATATGTACGCTAACTTTCGAGAACATTTATTGATACCCAGGGGGCAGTAACAGTAAATGAGGATACAAATAATATCACTGCATGAATAATTCAGTCCCCGCACAAGTAGGTTTAAGATAGGGTAAACCCAAAGTATGATGCGCAGATGACAAGCCTGTGCGGGGATTGAGTGCCTAAGAATACGAAGAGCCATGGCAAATAAATAACACATGAGGATACAAATATTTACCCTTGCGTTCAAGTATAGGAGAATTCAATCCCCTCACAGGTTTTACGATAGGGGTAAACCACTGCATAATACGCAGCGATGAAAACCTGCGCGTGGATGAGTGGCCTAAGAACTTAAAAGTAAGGCAATAATATAGCACATGAGGATACAAAATAATTTACACTGCAGGAAGGAGATATCAGTCCCCCGCACAGGTTAAGATGGGGATACAGCCCAGGGCAGGATGGGGGTAGAAGATGACAAGCCTGTGCGGAGATTGATTGCCCTAAGAAATACAGAAAAGCATGGGAATAAATAACCATGAGGATAAAATAATTTACTAAAATGCATTACAAAACCTGGCAAAAACACAGTTTGATGGCAGATACATAACTGAGGGTCTACAAATCAATGTAATTAAAAAAAAAAAAAAAAAAAAAAAAAATTCCTGGCAAAATATAATATCAATGGAAATACAATCATATTGGCGCAATACATTATGAAATAAACGATTGAGTACGCTAATTTTGAGACCACTTAATGAATTAGTATTATAAGGGGGTCAGAATGATAATTTAACTACCCTGAAATCTCCAACTCCAGTGCAGAATAACACTTTGTAGACAAACAATGTAAAATATAGTCAACATAGTAGATTCCACCATCGGGTCACCAGAGGAAAGTTTTGGAGAGAGTCGATTAGTTGGGACAGGAGGCAGAATATGTGGCCCGATTCACCTGTTTCATGAACGAACAAAGGTTATCTGTCCTTTTATGTTACCACATCATCTTACATCAGAGTGCAAGACTTTTGTTCCTTCGTAATCCGGGCCAAACTACCAACACTCTAAATTCAATAACATTCAACTCGCATTCCTACCGAGTGGGGGGTCCGATTTGTTAAGTCCGAAGACGCAATCCACCACTAACCAATTAATAACAATGACGACGGGATTATTTTCAGATTTTCAATAGGCAATTGATATGATGATTCGGGCGAGACCTCTTTAGGCAGCTAATGCAGACTTGCGGCGACCGTGCCGTGGAAGTGCATGACGTCATGACTGCTGTATAATGGACCACTGGTCGTTATTTTGGTAGTTTTATTTGTCTTTTTTAAAAAAAACTTGTTTGTTTTTTGAAAAAAAAACGGGTGGTTTTATTGTAATTTTTTATTGGCTTGTAAGTCAATTGTTTCCAAATACTTAAAAAAATACTTTTCCAAACAATTTTATTTTTTCAATCGTTTTGCTCGGGGGCCTTTTATTGAACTTTTAATGCATTTAATTAATTTCCAAACACTTTCCAAAACTTATGTTTTTTCATTTGATTTTCATTTTTATGTCTTATATATTTTTTTTTGCCTTTTCATTTCCAAACTTCAAAACAATCAAAATGTCTTAATCAAACAACTATTGTTTTTTTTTCCACTCACCTGTTACAATGATACCATTGAACAATGGCGATAGTCAGAATGCTTTGCGAGTTAGAAGACTTTGAATGGTTTCATTGAGCATAGAATCGATTGTTCTCATCTATCGGACTGCAATGTTTTAAAGATGTTTCAATTAGTGTGGAATTTTCCTTTCCACACTGACACATCCCTCATTCAATCTCATACCTTCGGAAAAGTACTAAGGTGACACGATGCATTGAATCTACTATAATCATGAAACATTCTCACTTTAATTTTGTTTGGTCTACTCGTGGGGGATTAAAACATATTGACTTTTGAAGTAAAAACGGTCTCCCTCCTCGGGCCTGCATGGGTATCGACTGGGCCAAATCTTTCCCGGTGTCCCAATTGACTTGGATAATTCTAAACCTTTGTGATGCAACGTCATGCAAGCTTGAGAGGAAGTAACTATCATAACACATTTTATTGCACATATCAACAGACCCGTGTCGCAACGGTAGCGCGTCTGACCCAGATCAGAATGTTTGGCGTGTTCGAATCACGTCTGGGTCAAAATTTCTTAATTCTTTTCTTAATCACGTCACGAAGATTAGAAATAGTGAAAGGTTGCCCTGATTCGCGCGCTGATATAGGGACACTGTACTTTTTTACGAGTGAGAGCTGTCTGTGAGAGGCGCACAGCAATTAACTTGCAGTGCTCTTATAGTCCGTGCATTCGTAACTAATGTGTGCTCTTTTACTATTTTGTGGGGGGTTTCCTAATTCATATCAATCGAACAAGGTCATGAATATTTAAGTCTGGGTTTAGTTTCAATAAATGGCTGAATTTGCAGGGCAAAAAAGCCGTCAATAATTACGACATCTGACAGGACTAATAAATTCCAAAGAAGGGCACTTGAAAAGTCTTGAAATGGTAATATATTTAAGATTTCACAATTTAAATTTTTAGGACCCTAGATAAATACGCCATTGGTGCTTTCCACATAAATTGAAATAAAATACACGAAACCTTCAATGGAATCGTGTGTAAATATTTCCTTTATCAGGGCCATTTACGCATAAAAGATTATACCTGTTCAATGTATTAAGGTTACATTTAAACGTACTCGTTTAGGGTAGCAAATGACTGATCACATTACTTGTTTAGGGTGTATTTTTAACTGTCATGCAAGTTACTTGTTTTAGGATAGTAACTTAGAACCAAACACTGTAAAGGTATAAAATCACACCCAAAATGCCTTGTTTAGGAAGCAAAAAAACCAAAATATGTGGCTTAGGTCGTTGTTTCTTGCAGTAAGTCTCGCGCTTAGGGTAAGTTTTGGTATTTAAGTATATGTGTCGAAAACAGGCTCATCCTGTAGCGATCCAGGCATAGGTCTTACGGCCTTTAAAAGTCTTCCTTAATATTTCTACCGCGACGACAGGCTAAATCTGTATAAATTCGACACTGAAATTATTATTAGTGACCATTCCTAAACGCCAACACACTCCATTTTGGTAGCAATCTTTCTGGAGTTAATATTTAAAGGTATTCGAATTGCATATTTGGTTGAAATATCTATAATCCAATAAAAAGTTATGACCCCAAAACTAAATCGATGAAAATTTTACATTTCTGCTCATCTCATCGAATCATCTACCACATATCCCTTGATACATTTATGCAACAGCTAGTCTCTATGCTTACAGTTGAGAACAGAATTGGGCAATTAATTGCTCCATCACGAGAAGAGATCTTCTCCTTTAATTAACACCCTGTCACCACCCCATCAATCAATTTTGGACCCCCGCTCTGGCGAGCGGCTGACAATATTACTCGAATCACTTGCCTTGGAGGGGGTGGTGTATTTTTCCTAATCAAACAAGTTTTCCCACACCTTTTCCCTGATGTGTTTGTCCCATGATTGTTTATCCAAACTAAAACAACTTTTGCTTAAAACACAGAACTGAAAATCACCTAAATCGTTGAAAATTACTAGAAACCATAAAGCAGCTGTCAAATTGGTTGACAAAATTAGAGGCTTTTGGAGCAAGGCCCTCAAGGGACAAAAAGGGACTTTTACTCAGTTTTAGGGTGAATAGTTTTAATGTTTTTTGTTTGTTTTAGTATTATAATAGGGGGTCATGAATGATAAATGTTAAATACACATGAAATCCACACACCCCGTGCAGAATAACCCTTGTATACAAAACATGTAAATATAGTCAACAATCGATGAACATTATATTTTGTTGGTCTCTCGTGGGGGTGAAAACATATTGAATTTGAAGTAAAAACGGTCTCCTCTCCTCGGGCATGCATGGGTAATCGACTGGTCAAATCCTTTCCCCGGTGTCCAATTTGACTTGGATATATTCCTAAGGCCTGTGTAGCAACGTCGTGCAAGGCTGAGGTAAGTACTATCATACATATTTTTAATTCACAATTATCAACAGACTCCGTGGCGCCAACGGTAAGCGGTCTGACTCCAGATCAGAAGGTTGCGTGTTCGAATCACGTCGGGTCACAATTTTCTTAATTCTTTTTCTTAATCACGTCACCTGAAAGATTAGCAGAAATAGTGAACGGTAATGCCTGCTTCACGCTGATTATGGACAACCGTACTTTTTTTACAAGTGAGAGCTGTCTGTGAGAGGCGGCACAGCAATTAAACTTGCAGTGCCTTATAGTCCCGTGCATTCGACTCTGTTGCTCTTTACTATTGTGTGTCTAATTTATTCAATCGAAACAAGGTCATGAATATTTATTCCGGGTTTTAGTTCATGAAATGGTGAATGCAGGCAAAAAAAATAAACGGTCAATAATTACGGCCAATCTGACAAGGACTAATACATTCCAAAGAAGGGACAACTTGAAAAAGTCTGGAAAGTTAAATATAAAATTAGATTAATTTTAAATTTTTAGGCCTAGATAAACGCAAATTGGTTGCTTTTCCAATTAGATTGAAATAAAGTACACGAAAACTTCAATGGAATCGTGGTGTAAATATTTCCTTATCCAGGGCCAGAGTTCACAATAAAAGATTTACACTTTTAAGTGTTTTATGATAGATAGGACATGATGTCAAAATACTGTTAAAGGTGTATTTTTCACACTGTTCATGCAAATTACTTGTTTAGGATAGAAACGAAACAAAACATTGTAAATGGTTATTAAAATCAAACCCAAAATGCTGTTAGGGATAGCAAAATCACAAAATATGTGCTTAGTCGTTTATTGCTAAGTGAAGTTACGCGCTTAGGGTACGTTTTTGGTATGGTGGTAATATGGTCGGAAAACCTCGATTCCTGGGAGCGATCAGGGCAGAAGGCCTTCACGCTTTTTTTAAAATTCTTCCTAAATTTCTAACGGGGGACCGACAGGTTAAACTCTGTATCAATTTCAACACTGAAATTCTTATTAGAGACCATTTTTTAATAAAGCATCCATTTGGGTAGCAACTTTTCTGGAGTTAATATTGAAGGTATTAGACTGCTTTAAATTTGGTTTGAAATAGCTATATCCAAAAAAAGTTTATCCCAAAAGTACAATCAGATGAAACTTTTTACATTTCGCTTCAAATCATCATCGAAAAAATAATCGCCACATATCACTTGACACATTATATGGCAACAGTCGCTATGCTAGAGTTGAGAAGCAGCATTGCGGCAAGTAATTGCTCATAAAGAAGAATAGAGATCTTCTCCTTTAACATATCCTCTCCACCCAATCAATCATTGTGGGAAGATGGCGAGGCTGCTTGAAACTTACTCGACTAATCAAAACATTGCCTTGGCCGGAGGTTCATTTTGCCTTAAATCAAAACAAGTTTGCACACCTTTTTCCATGGTTGTCTTTTTGCCATGATTGTTTTCCAAACTTAAAACAACTACAGAACTGAAAAATCACCTAAATCGTGAAAATTACTATGAAATCAGAAAGCAGCGAAAATTGTTGACAAAAATTAGAGAGCTTTGGAACAAGGCTCAAGGGACCAAAAAGGGGACTTTTACTCAGTTTTAGGGTAAAGTTTTTAATATGTTTGTTTGTTTTAGATTATATAGCGGGGTCATGAAATGATAAATGTTTTAAATACACAATGAAATCTCCAACTCCAGTTTGCAGAATAAACACTTTGTAGACAAAACATGTAAATATAGTCAACTAATCATGAAACATTATAATTTTGTGGGGTCTCTCTCGTGGGGGAGAAAAACATATGAATTTTTTAAGTAAAAAAAAGGCCACCTCTCTCGGGCATTCATGGGTAAATCGTATGGGCCCAAATCTTTCCGGTGTCCCAACTGACTTGGGACAGATTCTAAACTGCATGATGCAACGTCATGCAAGCTTGAGAGGAAGTAACTATCTAAACATATTTTATTTCACATATCAACAGACTCAGTGGCGCAACGGTAGCGCGTCTGACGCCAGATCAAAGGTGCGTGTTCGAATCACGTCAGGTGTCAAAATTTTTTAAATTTTTCTTATCAAGTCAACTGAAGATTACAGAAATAGTGAAAGGTATGCCTGATTCACGCTGATCTAGGGACAACCGGTACTTTTTTACGAGTGAGAAGCTTGTCTGTGAGAGGCGCACAGCCAATTAAACTTGCAGGACTCTTTATAGTCCGTGCATGTAACTCTAGTGTGCTCTTTACTCTTGTGTCTAATTTATATCAATCGAAACAAGTCAGAATATTTTAGTCTGGGTTTTAGTTCAATGAAATGGCTGAATTGCAGGGCAAAAAAAAAAAAAAAACGGTCAGTCAAGAATTACGACATCTGACAGGACTAATACATTCCAAAAGAAGGGACAACTTGACAAACGTCGTGAAAATGTAAATATTAATAGATTTAAATTTTAAATTATAGGCCCTAGATAATACGCAAATTGGTGCTTTACACATTTAGATGGAAATAAAGTACACGAAAACTTCAATGGAATCGTGTGTAAATATTCCTTGATCAGGGCCAGTTACAAAAAAGAGTATACAATGTTCAGTGTATGATTAAAGGTACAATGAGTCCAAAATACTTGTTTAGGGTGATATTTTAAACTGTCATGCAAATTCCTTGTTTAGGATAGTAAACTTAATTAAACCAAACACGTAATGGTTATAAAATCAAACCCAAATGCTTGGTTAGGATGCAAAATCAACCAAAATAATGTTCTTAGGTCGTTTTTCTTCTCTTGCTAAGTGAAGTACGCGCTTAGGGTAACGTTTTTTGGGTATGGTGGTATATGTGTCGGAACAACTCGATCCTGGAGCGATCCAGGCAGAAGTCTTCACGGCTTTAAAATTCTTCTTAATATTTCTAACGTTACGACAGGTTAAATCTGTATCATCGACACTGAAATTTATTATTAGAGACATTTTCTAAAGCACTCCATTTTGGTAGCACTCTTTCTGGAGTTAATTAGAAGGTATTAGCATTGCTTCCATTTGGTTGACATATCTATAATCCAATAAAAAGTTATGATCCAAAAGAATGCAGAGGAAAGTTTTACATTTCGCTCAATCCTCATCGAAAAATAATCGCCACATATCACTTACACATTATATGCCACAGTCTCTATGCTTCGAGTTGAGACGAATTTGGCAATTAAATTTGCTTCATAAAGAGAATAGAGATCTTCTCCTTTAACATTCATCCTTCTCCACCCCATCACTCAATTTTTTGGGAGATCGGGCGGGACTGCTGACAACATTACTCGATCAACATTGGCCTTGGAATGGAGGTCATTTGTCCTAAATCAAACAAAGTTTTCCACACCTTTTTCCCATGGTTGTCTTTTTGTCCCATGATGTTTTCAAACTTAAAACACGACAGAACTGAAAATCACCTAAATCGTTGCAAATTACTATGAAATCAGAAAGCAGCTGCAAATTTTGCCAAAATTAAGTCTTTTTTGAACACAAGGCCTCAGGGACAAAAAGGGGAACTTTTTACTCAGTTTTAGGGTGCATAGTTGTTAATATGTTTGTTTGTTTTAGTATTATAATAAGGGGTCATGAATATAATGTTAAATTCACAATGAAATCTCCAACTCCAGTGCAGAATAACACTTTTGTAGACCACAATGGTAATATAGTCCACTAATCATGAACATTTAATTTTGTTGGGTCTCTCTTCGTGGGGGATGAAAACATATTGGATTTTAAGTAACAAAGGAAGGCCTCCTCTTCTCGGCATTCATGGGTAAAATCGTCTGGGCCCAAATCCGTTCCCGGTGTCCCAATTTTGTACTTGGACAGATGCAAAACCTGTCATGAATGCAACGCATGCAAGCTTGAGAGGAAGTTACTATATCACATATTTATTCATTATCAAAGACTCCGTGGCGCATCGTAGCGCGTCTGACTCCAGATCAGAAGGTTTGCGTGTTCGAATCACGTCCGGGTGTCAAAATTTCTTTAGTTCCTTTTTCTTAATCATTCACCTGAAGATTACGGAAATATGAAAGATATCTTGAATTATCGCGCTGATATAGTACTTGTACTTTTTGTTTACGAGTGAGAGCTGTCTGTAAGGGGCGCACAAGCAATTAAACTTTGCAGTACTCCTATCCGTGCATCTTTCCTGACTGTGTGCTCGGACCCCCCCCTCCATAATACAACTTTGAATCGGATTTTCATTTATTCGTCTTGTTCACAGAAATAATATTTCACAGATCGATCCAATCATTTAAGTACTTTTAGTGTATTGGTCACGCAACAAAACTACAATATTTCTACAGGGCCTAATCGTCCTCTTCACCCGCTCGAGTTCATATTGTTGATTGCTCCAACAAAGGAATTGATAAGGAATGCAGACAGTACTTCGTTTGCACTGTAACTTGAAACATGTGAGCGCAAAAAACAAGTCGATCTGCAGAGCTACGACTTTACCTCTTATCATGTGGCAAAAATTGATTTCATTTTAATTACGATTACTGAAAAACAAACCTGTTTGTGACATTTGGGTGTCCTGTGGGAATCAGTTTTTCCGTGAGAGTAGCATGTTATGAATAAACGGAGAGCACATACGAGGTACATAACTCTTATAGTAGGAAAATAGTGATCTTAAAATTCGATGTGAATAATAGGCCCCGGAAAGAATCACCCTTACTTAATCACGTCTACCTGAGCCACTTTTTGTTAACAAAACTCCCTTGTGATTTTCGTTACTGACCTCCGATTCCTGTAAATTTGGACCAATGGATAGCTTAGATTTCTTCTTTCCATTGGTTAATAAAATAAGTACCAAAATTCCCCATTTAATGACGTCACTATGACGTTATTTGTTGAGGAAAGTACGAAAATACTGAATATAGGGTGGGAATTGATATTTTGGCAATTTTAGTGACTCAAACACCTATTATAGCACTAAATTCTCTCATTATATAAACTCGTTTTTTAAAACATTTTTGGCGAAAAAATTGAATTATCCCCGGTGGATGTTTGTTTTGATGAAAAGGAGCTGAAACATGTCATTGACAATTACATTAATAATTTGGCACCAAAAGGGAGGTTTTAGGCAAGCCGGGGAAAAAAAAACCGAAGGGGGGGGGTGTAACCACCCCCCCCCCCTTCGGTAGACGAGGTTAAAACTACAGAACTGAAAATCACCTAAATCGTTGAAAATTACTATGAAATCAGAAAGCAGCTGCAAATTGTTGACAAAATTAGAGGCTTTTGGAACAAGGCCTCAAGGGACAAAAAGGGGACTTTTACTCAGTTTTAGGGTGAATAGTTTTAATATGTTTGTTTGTTTTAGTATTATATAGGGGGTCATGAATGATAAATGTTAAATACACAATGAAATCTCCAACTCCAGTGCAGAATAACACTTTGTAGACAAAACATGTAAATATAGTCAACTAATCATGAACATTATAATTTTGTTGGGTCTCTTCGTGGGGGATGAAAAACATATTGAATTTTTAAGTAAAAAAAGGCCTCCTCTCTCGGGCATTCATGGGTAATCGTCTGGGCCAAATCTTTCCCGGTGTCCCAATTTGACTTGGACAGATTCTAAACCTGCATGATGCAACGTCATGCAACCTTGGGAGGAAGTTACTATATTTTATTTACATTATCAACAGACTCCGTGGCGCAACGGTAGCGCTTCTGACTCCAGATCAGAAGGTTGCGTGTTCGAATCACGTCGGTGTCAAAATTTCTTTAGTTCCTTTTTCTTAATCACGTCAACTGAAGATTACGGAAATAGTGAAAGATATGCTTGATTCGCGCTGATATAGTACTGTACTTTTTTTACGAGTGAGAGCTGTCTGTAAGGGGCGCACAGCAATTAAACTTTGCAGTACTCCTAGTCCGTGCATTCTTTACTACTGTGTGCTATACGGTCAATACAACTATTGAAAAATCTGATTTTACATTTATTCGTCTTGTTCCAGAAATAATATTTCACAGATAGATCCAATCATTTAAGTACTTTAGTGTATTGGTCACGCAAACAAACTACAATATTTACATGGCCTAATCGTCCTCTTCACCCAGCCTCGATGTTCATTTGTTTGATTGACTCCAAACAAAGGAATTGATAAGGAAGTGCAGACAGTATTTAGTTGCACTGTAACTTGAAACATGTGAGCGCAACAAAGTCGTATCTGCAGAGCTACGACTTTACCTCTTATCATGTGCAAAAATTGATTTCAGTTTAATTACTATTTAATGAAAAACAAAACCTGTTTGTGACATTTTGGTGTCCTGTAGGAATCGGTTTTCCGTGAGAGTAGCATGTTATGAATAAACGGAGAGCACATACGAGGAACATTACTCTTATAGTAGGAAAATAGTGATCTTAAATTCATGTGATAAAATAGGCCCCGGAAAGAATACCCTTGCTTAACCCACGTCTACCTGAGCCACTTTTTGTAACAAAACTCCCTGTGATTTTCGTTACTGAACATCCGATTCCTGTAAATTTGGTACCAAAGAATAGCTTAGAGTTTCTTCTTTCCATTGGTACCAAAATAAGTACCAAAATCCCCATTATGACGTCACTGTGACGTCATATGTTGAGGAAAGTACGAAAATACTGAATATAGGGTGGAAAATTGATATTTTGCAATTTTAGTGACTCAAACACCTTATTATAGCACTAAAATGCTCTCATTATATAAAACTAGTTTTTATATAAAACATTTTTGGCGAAAAATTGAATTTTACCCCGGTGGATGTTTGTTTTTGGATGAAAAGGAGCGAAACATGTCAATTGACAATTACATTAAATAATTTGGCACCAAAAAGGAGGTTTTAGCAAGCCGGAAAAAAAATCGAAAGGGGGGGGGGTGGTAACCCCCCCCCACCCCCCTCGGTAGACGAGGGTTTTTAAAACTACAAAACTGAAAATCACCTTAATCGTTGAAAATTACTATGAAATCATAAAACAGCTGCAAATTGTTGAACACAGTTGGAGGCTTTTTGAACAAGGCCTCAAGAGACAAAAGGGGACTTTTAGGGTGAAGAGTTTTAATATAGGCCTACAATATAAAAAAAAAAAACACCAGTCTCAACTGACGTGTGCAGGAGAAAAAGACCAAAACAGAAAAGAACAAACGACGTTTCGACACCATAAATTGTCTTTATCAAGACAACCAAGGAATGGCACTCCACCACATGAAGACCAGAAGCAGAGTGCCTTCATAGTTTTAATACCGGGGTATGTTTGTTTGTTTGTTTGTTATAGTATTATATAGGGGATCGTGAATGATAAATGTTAAATACACAATGAAAACTCCAAGTCCACCGAACAACACTTTGTAGACAAAACAAGTAAATATAGTCAACTACTCATAAACATTATAAACTTAAACTTTGTTGGGTCTCTTCGTGGGGAATGAAAAACATATTTGAGGTAAAAAGGTCTCCTCTCTCGGGCATGCATGGGTAATCGACTGGGACAAATCTTTCTCCGGTGTCCCAATTTGACTTGCACAGATTATAAACCTGCATGATGCAACGTCATGCAAGCTTGACAGGAAGTTACTATCATACGTATTTTATTAATATTAATAACAGACTCCGTGGCGCAACGGTAGCGCGTCTGACTCCAGATCAGAAGGTTGCGTGTTCGAATCACGTCGGGGTCATAACTTTTTTTAATATTTTTTTCTTAATCACGTCAACTGAAGATTACAGAAATAGTGAAAGGTATGCCTATTTCGCGCTAATGAAGGGACAACCTGTACTTTTTTTTACGATTGAGAGCTGTCTGTGAGGGGCGCACAGCAATTAAACTTGCAGTACTCTTATAGTCCGTGCATTCTTAACTACTGTGTGCTCTTTACTACTGTGTGTCTAATTTATATCAATCGAAACAAGGTCATGAATATTTAGTCTGGGTTTTAGTTCAATGAAATGGCTGAATTTGCAGAGCAAAAAAAAAAAAAACTGTCAATAATTACGACATCTGACAAGAATCATAAATTCCAAAGAAGGGACAACTTGAAATAGACTTGAAATTAAAATGTAATTTAGATTTAAATTTTAAATTTGTTAGGCCCTAGATAATGCGCAAATTGATGCTTAGATTGAAATAAAAGCAAGAAAAGGAAACTTGAACCATGTGTGGAAATATTTAGTTCATTAATATTAATGAAACAAAACAATACACTTACTTGAAAAATACAAATGTCGATACGATTTTGTTGCACGTCACAGAAACGATACTAACTAAAAGCATACAACAGGACTGGTACAACTAAATCCACCACACTATACCCTCAAAAGAAAATTTCCATGCTTCCCAATGGTACATTTAATCTTTTTCTATAATTCTACATATAGTTTTTAAGTATATTTCCATTTTATATACAGGATAGCGATGTAGTCTCACCTTAGGACCAGCAATAAGGCGACGATCATTTCCCACACCCTATAAAGGAATAAGGTCTAAAATAAGCTGATAAAGTAGTACACTGTTAGCTCAAAATTAAGCAAGTTGTTTCATTTTTAAACAACCAAGCCTATATTCCAGAAACTTGGTTTTTAGCTAAACGCGATTTTAGCTTAAAATCGGGCTCGTAATTTAAAATTGCGTTTCAAGCAAAAACGCGTTAAAATTTTTAACCATTAACTACGAGAAACGTTAAACACGAGTGAGTAACATCGTCTGGTATTTAAAGACGCTAATTGGTGTAAAAAGGGCTATTGGGTTTTAAGGTTGAGGCGCACAAAGGGTATCATGGCTTTCCGTAGCGTTTAAGGTGATACACGAACTGGGCGAGAACGATACGCACCATTGCTGTTGTCAGCTGGCCAGTGCATGGGCGTGAAGTGAACCTTAATGAAAATCAACATATTTCAGTGCAGACCTCCTATTCCGACCCGTATTCCAGAAACTTGTTTAGCTAAAAACGCGATTTAGCTTTAAAATCGTTCGTCGTAATTTAAAATTGCGTTTTAGTAAAACGCGTTTACATATTTTAACCATTTGCTTATTAAACGAAAACTGTAAACACAAGTAACATCGTGTATTTAAAGACGCTAACGCAGAGTGTATAAAAGGCCCTATTGTGTTTTAATGGTTGAGCGCACAAAGTGTATCATGGCTTTCCGTAGCGTTTAAGGTACTCACGTACTGGGCGAGAATAAATATGCACCTTTGCTGTCGTCAACTGGAGAGTGCAATGAGCCGTACACTTGACAAAAACACACACTAAACACTTAGGCCCGTATTCCAAAAAGGTGTTTAGCGCGATTTTAAGCTAAGCGAACGTTTATATGTGAGATAAACGTATCGCTTAAGTAAACGCAATTCCAGAAAGGATTTTAAAATTAAACGCAATTTTAACTCCGCCAAAATGCATCGAAATTTAAACTAGGTACGGGGCTAGTTTAAGAAGTGTTGAGCGCACAAAGTGTATCATGGCTTTCCGTAGCGTTTAAGGTGCTACACGAACTGGGCGAGAATGATATGCACCATTGCTTTTGTCAACTGGACAGAGCAATGAGCCGTACACTTGAAGAAAACACACACTAAACACTTAGGCCCGTATTCCAGAAACTTGTTTAACTAAACGCAATTTTAGCTTAAAATCGCTCGTAATTTAAAACTGCGTTTAAGCAAAACGCGTTTAAATATTTTAAACCATTGGCCTTTACTTAAAAGGAAACTTTAAACACAAGTTAACATCGTTCTTCTTTAAAGGAGCTTAACGTGCGTGTTATAAAAGGCTCCATGGTGATTTTAAATGGGTTAGCGCACAAAGTGTATTAATGGCTTTCCGTAGCGTTTAAGGTGTACACGAACTGGGCGAAGGAGAAGAGAAGACATGCACCATTGCTTTTGGTCACTGGGAGCAGTTGCCAATGAGCCGAAACTGTTGAAGAACAACAACACTAAAACACTTCTAAACTATGCCCCTTACACTACAGTTACAGTTCTGATGCTATCTTCTAGGAAAGCGAAGGCGCCTTTCGAACCTAACACTATCAGATGATATATATCGCCTTCGACCGAACCAGATTGATAGCTCAGTCGGTCTAGAGCGAGTGCATGTAATACGAAGGTTTTGCCGGGTCGAATCCGGCCAAGCGCACATGTTTTTTTTTTTTTCAACACTATCGTGCGCTGGCATCTCCATGGAAAGATTATAATATATACATCCTTGTCTACCTGGAGAGAACTAAGTAGTTTAAATTTCAAAACAATATAATCGTATATGTTAAATAGCAAGTTCGGATGCTATCGCGAGAGAAAGCGAAGGACGCCCTTCGAGTTTCTAGCCTAACACCTATAGATGATATCTACGCTCTTCTACCGACCCAGCTTGATAGCTCAGTCGGTTAGAGAGTCGTGCATATAATACGAGCGAACGGTGGTCGCCGGTTCGAATCCGGCCAAGCGCACATGGGTTTTTTTCACACTCTCGTGCGCTGGCCATTCTCCAGGGAAGATTAATAATTAATACTACTTGTCTACCTGGAGAACGAAGTAGTTAAATTTCAAAACAATATAATCGTATATGTTAAATATACCAGTTATGATCTTATCCGCTAGGAAAGCGAAGGACACGCCTTTCGAACCGAACACCTATAGATGAATCTATCGCTCTTTTCTACCGACCCAGCTTGATGGCTAAGTCGGTTTAGAGCGTCGTGCATGTAATACGAAGGTCGCCGGTTCGAATCCGGCCAAGCGCAATGGGTTTTTTTTTTTCAACAATATCGGGCGCTCTGGCCATCTCCAGGGGAAAGATTAATAATATATACATCCTTGTTCTACCTGGAGAACTAAGTAGTTTTTAAATTTTAGCCCCTTACCTAGTTTAAATTCGGACACATTTTGGCGAAGTTAAAATTACGGTTAACTTTAAACTCCTTTCTGGAATCGCGTTTACTTAATCGATACGTTTATCTCACATCTACACGTTTCGCTTAGCTTAAATCCGCGCTAAACACCTTTTGACATACAGACCTTAAACTAACTTAAACTAGCCCCTGTATCTAGTTTAAATTTCGACTCATTTGGCGAAGTTAAAATTACGTTTAACTTTAAAATCATTTCGTGGCATTGTGTTTACTTTTATGCGATTAACTCACATATATACGTTCACTTAGCTTAAATCGCGCTAAACCACCTTTTTGGAATACGGGCCTAAAAGGTTTTAGGCCTGTCCATTCACCGTGAGAGGTAAGAGGCTTATTTTTGAATGGCCACAGGTAAAAAAGTTTGGTACTCGTAAAATGTGAAGTAATGTAGCTAGTAAATTAAATGTTGACACAAAATAAATTATTTCAAATCGTAAGATCGATTGGATGTTTGAATTGAAGTATCTGGATGAAACACCAGAATTATTTCATTAAACGTTATTATTTGACCAACCTTACCTTTGACACGCACATATAGCCTTAGTGCGTTTTATATCAATGCACACATAGCACATCTAAGTTTTTATTTGGCCTTCAAAAATGGGCCAACATTGTATTAATTAAGATATTAGCGCAAAGAGGATTTAACATCTCGTGTCGACCATGGCATAAGTCATTCTATCATTAACAGACCATTGTAGAACTTAATGCATCAGATTCCAGTAAAGCCAATTCTGTACAGAAACTTTGTACGCATGGACAATATGTTTTTTTGTAATGGCACAA
The DNA here is from genome assembly GCA_023653785.1 of Ophioderma brevispina. Lineage (NCBI taxonomy): Eukaryota > Metazoa > Echinodermata > Ophiuroidea > Amphilepidida > Ophiodermatidae > Ophioderma > Ophioderma brevispina. The sequence goes on along the minus strand of JAMKCH010022491.1, from coordinate 27,216 downwards.
GGCCTATCTCCGCTGGCCGGGGATTGAACCCATATCAATACGATCGCTATCGGATTATGCATGAGTCTCACTTAATTTGAAATCTACATTAGCCGTACCTAGTTTAAATTTCGATGCATATTGGGCCGAGTTTAAAATTGCGTTTTAACTTTAAACTCCTTTCTGGAATTTTGCGTTTACTTAAGCTGATATGTTTATTCTCATCATATAAACGTTTTGTTTAGCTTAAATCGGCTAAACACCTTTTTGCCCGAAATACGGGGCCCCACTGTTTACTCTGGTCATCTTTTAACCTTGTTTAAAATTAAACAACTTGTTTCAAATTAAACAACTTGTTTAAGAATTAAACACTTGTTTAAGAATTACAAAAACACTTTAAAAAAAAAAAAAACTTGTTTAAAAGTTCATCCATAAGTTGTTATTTTTTAACAGTTTTTACCCTGTCCTACCGAAGGTGGGTGGTTTACCACCCCCCCCCCTTCATGTTTTTTCCCCGGCTGCTAAAACCCCCTTTTTTGGTGGCAATTATTTAATGTAACTTGTCAATTGACATGTCCCCTCCTTTTAGCGAAAACAAACATCATCCGGGTATAGGTAAGATACAGGGTGACCCAACGTGGATCGATCGGGGGGGGGGGGGTGGAACCACCCCCTCCGGAAGAGAATACCAACATGCCTACACAACCAGGAACATCACAGACACTTGATTTTGGTACCATAGATAGGGGCTCTGGTCCTCCTCGTTTCCATTGATACCAAAAATGGAGTACCAACTGCTAGCATCTACGTCACAATGACGTCATAAAGTTCGCATGTCAGCAAACTGCCATTTCCATACACACATACAGTGAAAATTCAATTTTTAGCAAAAGCCTTAGAAAATCAGATTTTCATGCGGTTGTTGACTCTACTTGATGGGAAATGATAGTTTTATATAATGACAATCATTTGTAGTGCTATAATGTTTGAGTCGCAAAAATTGCGAAATACAATTTTCCACCCTATATCAGTATTTTCGTACTTTCCTCACATATTACGTCATGGTGACGTCATAATGGGGATTAGTACTTATTTTGGTAACCCATGGACAGAGAAACTCCTAAGCTATCCTTTTGGTCCAAATTTTACAGAATCGTGGTGTTCATTAAACGAAAATCACAGGGGGGTGAACCCCCCCCCCTTCGGAGTTTTTGTTACACAAAATGGGCTCAGGTAGACGAGGGTTGAATTGATTGTTTAACAAGTTTAACTATGACAAGGTAAACAACAGTTTGTTTTACGAATTGCGAGTTGCTTAAACATAGTTTAAACTTATACAACCTTGTTTAAGGCACATGTTATAACAAACTGAACAATGTTATTTAAAATAACAGCACTTTAAACAACCCTCTTTTTTAAACATCAACATTTTAAACAGTGTATCTAACAATATACAATGCAAAACATCAATATTGGTAGTCCAGGTCAGGCTGAACAGAGTAGGGTCCCGTATTGATAATATGATAATGTGGATAAATACAGATTCTATAAAAATAAAATTATTATACAAACTGGCAAATATTTATATTGGATAGAACCCATACTTAACTTTCATACTATAAAATTCAGTTTAGGCCAACTTAGCTATAAGCTTTATATTGCAGACTACTTTTGATTATGCGTCCGTGGTAGCGCAACCTCTCAGTATCATGACGCAACTTTCTCTATAAACTCTGGTCCCTACAGGATTACATATTGTTGCGTCATCAAGCTTAGAGTAAATGTTGATAAATATCATAGGCGTAAATGGGGGGGGGGGTAGGGTCCCCCAGTATTTTTGATGAGAGGGGATGGTCATCCCCCAATATGACCCCCCTTGCACGCATGTGTTTTGACCAAAATACCATCATATTTTACCTTATTGTTTAAAATGGTAAATTTCCGCGCGCATAGCGCACCTTTTGTTCTACTTTGAATTACATTGAACGATTGGCAAAATTTAAAGCACACTTCGCTAGCTATAGTAAAGATATTGGCTCCGGAGATATAAACATATTTATAATAAATTTCATCAACACCGTTCCCAAATGTCAAAAACAAATTTACGCCACTGATAATGCACGCAATATAAATTAGCCTACATGTATGCAATAAAATGTTATGTGAAGCATATGTCATATTTGCGGCATAGATAACTATGGCACTGATGAAATTCACGAAGGTTTTACTCACAAACTCCTTGTTCTTTCGTGAAAATACCATTACCATAAAACAACTTGCTTCATATAAGGGCAAATCTACGAACACTTAAAATCCGTTATCTTGCAGGTAGGGAAGTTCCGTGAAAACAAAATTTACAAAAAAAATCATCAAGGGAGAGGTCAGTTAAATTCCAATAGGCCTAGCTATGTTTCATTTGAAATTGATCATACGATATAGTACCAGATTCAATCTTGTTATAAAGTAGTAAGTTTTGAGTAGGTTTTCCTGGTTTTATTTTTTGGTCAACGCACGTACGGTTGCGATAACATGTTAACCGAATTCCCTTCATGGCACAGAAGAAGTCTTGGTTTGTAGTACGAAGAGAGGACCAGCCCCGTAGAAGTCAAATCAATTTAATGTGGGCCTGCAACACAAATAAAAGGTATCCATTTAGGTTTATGATCAATTAGATATTATCAAAGTTATATGTAATAGATCTAGCGTTCTTCAAAATTGTTTTTTCTTTAAAACGGTTGAATGAAAATAAAATAGAAAAAGACGACTTGGAAGTTCAATTCAAATTTGACGATGAAGTAAAAAATCTTCCGATTAAAATTTTCAAATTATTCTTGTGATTCTATCAGCCCAACCAACACGCACATTTAATCGCCCATCGGTGAATGCTTGGGGGCACATATCAGAAAAATAGATTGTATAAGTCTCACTTCTATCCCTGGCTGACACCAAGGGCCGTAGTGGCTGAAGCGGTATTTGCAGGATCGCATCGGTGACCAACTAAGTTCACACATCTCTGTGGGAGATAGAGCCTACTGCAAATCTAATATGAATTAAACAAAGTTAAAAAAATAACATATCATAACATACAAACTGTTCTTAATCTTTATGAAATGGCCAAGAAACATTGCAATAGTTAATAAATCAGATTTCTTTTTAAAAGAAATATGTTGGCAAATCTCTTACAGGTTTGGATAGCCTTATTTTTGTTGTTGAAAAAATCGTTTTCATTAGGGTATTTGGGACATATATAACTTATTGAATGCACACGGGCTTCTGAGGGATACTTTTTAGTCTAATCTTTAAGAATTATACTTCAAGGTCACTTACTACGACAATGATACCCTTGTCGACAGAATCCCCAGATAAAGCTACTGCACTGGTCACAAAGGTAGGCGTGTTGAAGTTGAAGATTTCAAAGTCGTGTCCCGCCAGCAACTGATCATCTTCTGAACGTGGGATTTCACATGGCGCTGTCACTTTCTCAAAACAACGCTTGTGTGTAGAAAACAGACACTCTGTAAATGAGAAATGAAAAGGATATTTCAATAATTTGCAAGTCAGCAAAAAACCTTCCTATGCGGCGAATAAGCAACAGCAGTAATGTTACTAATCGAAATATAACCATGGCAGATTGAAAATCCATTCTTCATAGTTTGGTTCAGACCGGAGAGAAACTGCCTACATTTCTATTTGGTATCACACCACTGACTCACAAACTCCCTGATTTCCATTTTCCCTAAATAACTACCCCACATTGGCGACTTCAACCGTGAGCAATGTACTTGATTGACAGGTGCACACTATCCTAACATTATATCTGACTTTGACTCAAGAATATTAAAGTCGGGGACAGAATTAGCCGACCCATTGCGCGTATTTCAAGGTTTGTCAATCGGCGCGGCGCGGACTGTGATTGGTTTGAATGTATAATATGGGCAGGGGCAGGTTCGAACAAAATATGATTTAAAATGTCAAAACATGCCCTTTTTGAGTCGAGTTTTTCGACGCACGGATACAATAATTCACTGTAAGTAAACTTTATTTCAATAATCTTAAATGGTTACAGATATTCTTCACGCCGACATGTTCTGCCACCGGTCAAATTGCGTCAGACGCGCAAAAAAAAATTTAGGTCGCCTATTCTGTCCCCGACTTAAACACTTATCAGGCCTCTGGAATTCACATTGCCCTCAGGCATGCCATTCTCTAAACGCAGCTTTTATATTTGAAAAATAGTCCTACTTGCGACAAACATATAAGCACGCCGCGTATGTGGCATCAGCCAGGACCAGGACTTTCTAATGTCTCGTTACTATCTATCTCTTTTGATTCCAAGAAGAGTTAGACCCATGGCAGACTGTCCATAATGCGATTATAATAAACAATCAATTCCCCAATCAATGGCAGAGGGTGTTTCTACACCGATTACTAGAATGTCTTTGTTCTGTTGTACTGCCCGATTATTTTGCGAAAGTAGCCTGAAGCCACTTCCGCCCACAAAAAAAAATAGTGAGCAGCTACAAACAAAAGAGGCGCGCAAAAGATAGTGATGAAAGGAAATAGGGCTAGCGTATATCCCAAACGTCCTGGAGGGAGAAAAATCTGATGATCTCCGCCAAAAAAGGGAAGGAAGCGTTATTTGCTTGTTAGGGTCTAGGGTTAATTTCACCAAACCAAGACAGGGGTCCGCTCCGGATTGTTTTTTTCAAAAAAGTGCATTTAATTGCAGTTAAGGGACGTTGGAATATAGAAAATGGGGGAGTTGCCTAGCGTCCATAAGATAATCATTTGGTTTAAAGGTGAACGGATTATAAACGGTTTCACATTGAAATAACCAACGCTGTCATCTGATCAATAAGAGCACGAGATTATAATGAGCTGATATAGTGTATCAGGACTACGAAGAGATAAGTGTTCTAAGTTAAAATACAAATTATATAAGAAGTGCAATCAGTACTATTATGTAGAGGGAAAAAATTCCAATCCGGATACCCAACTTTCTTTCGAGCATATCAAGAGCTACACCTTATCTACTGCTGCCCCCTTCTTCTGCGCGTAAACTTCATGTTGAGGGTTGCGTTTTGCAATCACCAAGATGTAGGAGATAAAATTGCGATAATTGTTATCAGCAGTTTTCCTTGGTGTCGTCGAAATAGATGGGCAGGGAGTTTGTTTTTCTTCATTAGGCTACAAGAGCGAGCGCGTTAATTGCGATATCTGAATTATGAGCATGCGGTTAAAATATGTCATAAATGTCTGTGGTTGCTTCTAGAATATCACTCGCATTCTTATCACAACCATTGTTAATGTAAGTTCATTAAAAAAAGCCTCCGTTCTGGTGCTATCTTTTTTCGTTTTAATGTTAAGGCCACTAAAAGTGATTCAAACTTCATTTCCTTTATATTCCGGAAATAAACGGACCAGAAACAAAGCTAATATGGTCTGGAGGGAATCCCCTTAATTTAGGTGATATGGTAAATGATTGGGTGCAACAAATTCGAAAGTCCAGTAAAATGGTTATGACTAGATAGGGCGTCACTTACTGTCATCTATATCCCTGGTTGTAGAATCCAAATAAAGTGATCACAAAAGTTTGCCAATATGTGGGGGGCTTGAAAAAACTTTATTTGAAGTATGCCTTCTATCCGAAGTAGGCTCAGTGGCTTGCTGGAGTGTCTTGGGCGGTCATGATTGAAACGTTAGACATTATCCAGCAACTCTTAAATTCTAAACAAACAAAAAGTATTGAGACGGTAATTTGTATTTTGCGTGTGGTTTGTTGAATACTTACGCAAAACAAACAGGAACACACTACACACAGGCACTACACAGGAACAAATAAACACGATAAAAACGTCAGCGCACGTAAACACCACAACACAAAAACACCACCACCTACACCCCAAGTACAAGCCCTGCGCATCATTTCTAAAACCCCCCCCCCCCCCCCCCCATACCAAACATTTACGCACGCAGGCGTCCCCTTACAACATTGAAGGTATTGTGATAGAAAAGTTAGTAAATTAAGGTTTCTATACATTTCAAATCTACAATAATATTCTTCTATGCCCTGTTATTGTTAACTGTTAATCGACAACATTTGAACATGAGGATAAACGTAAGCTGATATATGTAGTATTAAGCCTTGTTACACAGTTCGAGTACAAAAGGTTTGACTGATTAAACATGTCGACCAGCCCTGACCTGAAGCCCTGAAACGCGATCCTTAAGTGCTGCAAATTTGGTATTAAGGAGGGGTAGACAAAGATTGTACAGGTTCAAATCTTTAAAATTGTCCAATCATGTGGTAAATTATACCACGTTATTTGTCCTACCATTAAGATTCAGAAAAGGTATAGTTTGTACGATATCTAAGAGCCTAAAGTTTCAGAGTTATCGACTAAACACTGAAAAAAATAATATTTCAACATTTCAGTTGTACAGGGGTTAATTTTAAAGATGCTCCATTGGCTACAAAATGGTGCAAACTATTGGTGGAGCTCAAGGTTAAATACTATAGAATAGTTTAATACTAAAGTAGGGGAAAACAAGTCAAGTCCAATTAGCATGAGCTTGACTTCTGGTGGTGTCATTTTGTATGTTTTCTCTTTCCACTCGACCCAACACCGTGATACAAAAATTACAGAAAAAACTAGTATGAAGACAATAGACTGCATTTTAATAATGAAACCGCCAATTAATATGAAAATGCAATGCAATTAGAATGACATCTCTTTAAAAAATATGTCAAGAGTGACAATTGTTTATAACCAAATTATCATAGTCTAACCTAACTGGTAGGTAGAATAGTTAAATCTTAAAAATTGGAATATTTTTTTTTAATGGCTTCATAACACTTTTTATCACTTATTGTTTAATAGACATAACCGTGTGCTGATTAGAAGAGTGCAATATAGTGCTTGTTGAATAGTACGTAGGTACTTGATGAGAATTGACTAAATGTCTAATGTTGATTTGGCTAAGTATATGTACTCCAACGTTGTTGCTTCTTGGACCTTACGAAATAATTGGGACTATATATGTCTTCTAATGTTACCTCCTAAATGGTAGGAAATATGAAAAGGTATGTTATGTAAGACATACGCAGAGTTAGATACAGTAGAGTTACGCATATGAGTTTGGGAAAGGGCCCTGATCTGCTTCCAGGTAGCCCCATTCTGAAAGGAAACCTTAGGATCGGCCAATTATGGTTCTCAATCTGTTAATTGAGGCATCGCCATTCAGCAAATATGACGAGACAGCTCCAGGTGGGAGATCTACAGGTTCATGCCAATAGATGTTACTTGGTTGATGGATACCACTCCTGCTAGCACCTTTGTATAGTTAGGCAGTCTCAAGCACATCAACACAGCATACATTTGTATACATACCGTGAGTCCCTTACAAACTGTGACGGTATAGCATGGGAAAAACCATGTCAGCTTTTGCCTATCTTTATTCTTCTACGGATTTATTTCAAGAAATTGGGTTTGACCCCTATTAAATCCATCTTTTCATGGGATTTATCATACATGCATAACGTGCATAAAAATCCATGGGATATAATCATCGAATAGATCATTTAATTCAAGGTGGCCCATTTTTTGTGAAATTATATGTGTTAAAATGCATGGATATTGGGTGTGAAAGGCTCTAGCTACAGGAACCACAGCGCGCCTACAAAAGTATACGTTTATTTGATGGCTTTACTAATCAAGGGATTCCAGAAATCCAGTTTATACCAATATAACAGTACTTCCTAGGGAGTTACGCAACCACTATCGTGGCAACTGCTTTTATGTAAATACAGAATTGTATCTCTTTTTTAAAAAGTGTTTTTTTGTATTTGTGTTTTGGTGTTTTTATATATTTATATTAACATGATTAACAGAGGTAAGCCCAGCACCCGCTGAGCTGAAAATTAGGGTTTTTAACTGTTTCTAAATGTACCCCAAAAACTGAGAGGAGAAAATGGCGAGATCTGGATTGAAAATCATGTTCCTATCAATATTAAGTCTAAAATTATATAGGGAATATCAAAAAAAGGGAAGCATTGGATACATTTATTTGATCCGACATACCAATTTTAACCCCGTACTTATTCGTACAGGGAACACCTGACTGAAAAAGGGTGCCATGACCTCGAGTGTCTATGGTGCATGCTGCTGGTCTTCACGGTCCGGTTGCACTCGAAAAAAAAAAAAAAACAATTGGGGAATAACTACCCTAATTTCATATGTGACTGTCGGTTAGGATGATATCGTGATTTAAAACAACTATTTAACATGTCGGATTTCAAATTACGTGAGACTCCTGGCATATTCGGACGAGTATGATATTGATGTGGGTCCAATTCCCGGCCATGCAAGACTAGCCATGGTGCCTTACAAAACATATTGCGACCATGGTACAAAGTTCCTGGCTACAGAATAGGCTACTGAAAACTGATGTATTCAGTTATACAAATGTCTTCAACTGATTTGAAGGACGTGTCATTGTTGGCCATGATGTCAAATCCGTTTTGCGCTAATCTCTTAAAGCAATATTGGCACATTATTGAAGAGCGCCCCCAATCTTCAAAAATTTTTTTGGGGGTATTTTGGCACAGTTACGTTGGTCATGTCTAGGAAACTATACCTGCGAAACGAGAATGCTAAAAAGGTATATTATCACAAAATAGCGAGTTTTGTAATTAGAATTGGAATTCCAGATTGGACTTAACGGCAGCAGAGCTGGAAATGCTATCGTTTATGTCCGTCCATGATGTGAAAAATAGTGCCACCTCGAGAAAACAAACCTCTAACTTGACTGCCCGAACTATTAAAACAACTAATGGATATGAGCGTAGAACGTACATGGCGCTTATTTCCCGGCTATTTCAATTGGAAAGGCCGTTTCCAGCAGCCGTTGAGTGATCACCCGATAATTAATTATTCTAGTACAAAATTCCTTCGTTTGTGCACACATCGGGACATCGAGCTTAACCAGTCACAGTTATAGTTTACTAGCCAGTAGTTACCAATGCAACCGTGTAAAATCTCAATTATTGAAAAAAATTGGGGGGCCGCCCTTCAAAAAAATGTGCTAATATTAGCTTGAATACAAGATCATCAAAGTTTTTGATGACCAAAATATAAAACTTAGTTGGTTATGGTGTGCATCGATGTTAAGACATTATTCTCAAATGTTGTGATAACGAAGGTTATTTTTGCGGTGTTAAAGGTAAGTTATGTTCAAATAACAACGTTTAATGAAATAATGCTGGTCCAGGTGTTTTCATCCGGATACTTCAATTGAAACATCCAAGCTGTGTGAAAATTAATTTGGTCACATTATTTACTAGCTACATTACTACACAATGTATGGGTACCATAACCTTTTTTACCTGTGGCCATTAAAATAATTCCTCTTATCTCTCACGGTGAATGGATAGACCTAAAACTTTAATGAGGTCTCACTTATTTTGAAATCTACTATAATCAAGTTTTCTGATTTTTTTTTTTATAGTATGTGTTTATAAGATAGTTTTAGAATCGCTTATAGAAGACATGATATTTGTAAGCACATATGATTCCTGTGAGGTCAATTTTCATGAAATGCTGCACCTGATCCTGAGCCTGCTCATTATTCAGTTCTATTTATTTATTTTTTTTAATTGAAAATTTTGTTAAAAAGTAATAAGTGGAATATCAATGATATTTTTAAAAATCTATTACTTGCATCTTGTTGCCCTGAATGCATGCTTTCATTTAATATCACATTTAATTATGTGGCTTGAAAATGCATTTTTAAAATCCCGATTTATGATATAAAAATACACAAAATATCGCGCACATGTGCCATGTACATGCCCTTAACCAAAATCAATGTTCCATTTATGATTAAGAGGCTAATTCTTGTAGACCGGCCGGAGTTTTACCTATACAGAAATAGACTAGAAATGGCGTAATATTGAGTTTAAATGGCACATGGTGCATGGTGTCAGGTATGGCGTCACGTCAATCGTCATATCGCACCGATCGACATCTATCGACTATAAACACCTTTCACTTTTAGACTACTTTTTTGCGTGCACGTATTAAAATAAGGAACCTTAGCTAGGGTATACAATTATGTATGTGACTAAAATTATTTCATAATTAACATTAAGTTATGTCCTACCTTCCACCAATAATGGTCTTATGGAATCTACTAGTCCAGTGAAAAGGTATTCGTTTTCAGTTTATTGCATGTAGCATCTAATGATATGTGCGTTTAACGTTACGCTTTCACCTACACAAAATGACAAACTGTACTTTGCCCAGTCGGTATACTTAGTCGGTATATTCCAGTGCATACGTGTACGTGCGTGTTACTTCCTTCACGCAATTGTGTAAAACGGGCATGTACAAATACTAGTATACATGGTGACCTGGCCCATGGCCAATTGCCCTGAAATAACAAAATAAGTTGTTTATGCAGCATTTCTCTTTTTAGAGCAGGAGCTGAAACATCATATAGATGATGTGACATTTGTTTATGTTTATGGTGCCCCCTGTTGGTGGAAGAGAGAAACTGGCAGGCAAAAGCACCTTTACTTTGCATGGGGAAATTCTGTTTTTTGCTGTAACTTTTGTTTCGAATTAAATAATACTAACTTTCTTATCAAGCATAATAAGCTAATGCTACCAGCTGCATTTTGTGACCAATTTAGATCAGGAAAGATTCTGCAAGTAATTTATAACCAGATTTTATGTGGTCTGTCACAGAAACTACTGTAATATTTTGCCTGCCAGAAAACAACAGAGGGCGTCCTGAATGTCAACAAGTGACGTCATAGGTCACATCATCTATAGGGCCCTATTTAAAAAATGCTCGTCCTCGGTTTTTGTGAGACATTTTTAAAGTCCACATTAGGGTTAAGGATTAGAGTTTTTTAGGTTAAGATCCCTCTTACGTTGACTTTTACAACTAAAGAATTGCCATAAAATGAAGAAACGCCATTATTTTCAAAGATAATGAATCTCCATTCAATTACGTGTTGTTAGTAAGTTTCGTACGGACAGCAATGATTAAAATATCCCATTTTGCCCTTATTAAGGTTGCCCTTGCGGGTCTTATCATTATGCAAGGTAAATTTTAGGATGCCTGTAACTTGTTATTACGGACATGCAAATATCTGATTTTTGATATATTTTTTTTTATTTTTAGATTTTCTGATTTAGCAAATCACTCGTATAGTCCTTTTAAAGACACATATCAGTGATTTGAAAAATATTTGAAATTTGCAGGATAGCTTAAAAGTGAAGGATAGCCTGATAATCCCTATAAGTTACCTTTTCCAGCTTAGAATTTGACAGAAAAGCAGAAAACGCGGGCAGTGGTCCAAGATACAGATTCTCCATTCAAAATTACGTGTTGTAGTAAGTGTCCGTTCGACAGTAATGACTCAAAAAATCTCCGTTCCTGTCCTTATTAGGTTTCTTCTTTCTGGTCTTATCTTTGCAGTGTATGTTATGCTACCTGTACTTGTTGCATCCATGCAAAACTCTGATTTGCTGATGATGTTTTTTTTGAGTTGCTGATTTAGCAAATCAACAGATAGTTGTCTTTAAGAACCTTATACTTTTCTTAAAAATGCACAGTTGTCAGTGGGAACTTTTTCTTTTTGAACTGTTTATTATGATAGGCCCCCCAAAAAAAAACTGCCGTGCAGAACCGAAAGGAAGTAGAAAGTTTGTTGAACTGTTTACACGTACGTCCCAATAGTCATACACAATTTAAATCCTATACACAGAGTTACAAGGTAAGTGGACAATGCCGCTTGTACACAATTTTAGCAATTATATCATTTTATAATAATCGTCCGAGTGGAATAACCACAATCCAGGGACGTGGGCACCTCCTATTTCGGAGATGACGTTTATGTTAAGCTTGTAAAGATGTAGACTCTCCAATTTCAGCATCCTCAATCACCCAAGCCCCATATTTTCAAAATAACTTTACCACTGGTCAACCACCAAAGATCCTTCTTTTATGCAGAATTTTTGAATTTTTTATACCTTTTTCTTTTTTGGTGAAAAAAATGCAAAGTTGTCACCTAGTTTACCACACCACCCACATAACACCTATTTATAAGCCCAGGCATCCATTTTTTTTCAGGTGGCGCATGGCAAGGAATCCCCATTTTCAGCACGGATAATTGTCAACCCAATAGAGCTAAAATTTTTACCACTGTCACCTGCTAAAATTTTACCAGGTACCCCTAACATTTTCCCCTGGCACCCATAAAATTTTACACTGTCACCCCTAAAAGTTTACCACTGTCAACCCCTAAATTTTTACCACTGTCGCACTGTCGCCCCTAATTTTAACCACTGTTCCACCACGAGATTTTACCACTGTCACCCAACACCTACTTTTTGGGATATGTTGTAAAACATAATAAAAAGGCCCCATTTTGGGAAACTTCACCCAGCAAATGTTTCAACCTACCTAACCACCATTTATGGGCAATTTTGGCTGTCTCTTACCCAAATGCCTATATTTTGGACTATTTTGAACGTCCTCTGTCACCTTTAAAAAGATTTCTGTGTAAGATTATTTTCCCATTTCAATTAATTTTCCTTTGTTTATTTTTATGAGTACAATAAATTCGAGTCGCCCGAGCAAAACAACGTTCTTAATGCTTCCATTCCAAACCAAATTTTTTAAGTAAGGTTTTGTGGAAATTCAGGATTCCGTATAAAATTGTGAAATTTTGTAGCACAAGTCCTTTAGGCATTGATAACCCATAAAATGGAAGCACTTGCTAGCCCCCTTAATGGAACCCCATCCTTCGGTTTTCAAGGTTATACAGGGGTCAAAAATTTTAAAATGGTTCCGATTTTGTTTGAAAAGTACACCGATGGTTCGTCTAGTAGGATTCCAAAAAGGTATATTTTACACTATCTAACGGCTTATAGTTTCGGAGTTATGGGGTAAAAACTGTAAAAAATAGAGAAAAAGTCCCATTTTGGTGTGTACATGGGTCAAAACGTTAAAGGCCGACTCAGAGATTCCCTGCGGAGGGCGCCCCTCAATTTCCAAAACATCATGAAGTTTTTGCATGACAATAATGCTTGTCCATATACTAATCACTGTGTGAAATTGCTACGCTCAAATCGAATTCCTTCATATAGAAAATCATCACACTCTTGTTATAAAATGATTCGGAATTTTTGTTATACACATTCCTATGGGACGAATACTACACATAAATGTTTACTGCATCAAAACGAAAAATCCGATTCATTTTCAAATTTCGGAATGTTGGGCATTTTAGGTTACTATCTTTAGAGTTCTAGTTGACTATTTTCATTATTACACAAAAAAAATAATATTCGGAATCTCTGAGTCCGACTTTAAAAAGTTGCTTTGATTCCGGTAATAGTGGTGCAATTGTTTCCCTATTTTAAAGGATTAAATAAGGAATAGTTTGCCTTATCTGTTAGGCTAGTTTCACGCTATCCACCAAAACTAATGTCACAGGTCATAAGAAACCAATAAGCTGGCCAATAGTTGTTGACTTATTCGCCCATTTTGGTTCATAAAACCAAACCTTAAGATAGTCAAAAACATTCCTATATTTCATTCTATGAGCTGAACCAACAACTTAACCACGTTTTACAAAATTGGAGTCAACTTTTAATTTTTGAACCCCTGTACAATCCAAAATTGACTTTTTTCACCATTTTTACAGTTTTACCTAACCTCATAAGTCCAAAACTATAAGCCATTTGAGTTAACTATACATTTTTAGGAATCCTTGTAACCAGACAAACATCCGGTGTGCTTTGTTTCAACACAATCGGAACATTTTAATTTTTTTTCACCACCTTTGTAACCTTGAACTCCCATGCTGGGGGCCATGAAGGGGTTTGGCAAGTGCATTTACAAAAAATGCCTAAGTAATTGTGTACAAAAATTCACAGTTTTAATATCCAGATTTGCACACTTCATTAAGATCTGTGACACTACAAAAGCAGCCCTACACTACTACAAACGACCCCGGACCCAGTTGTGACCAAGAACAGTTTTCTGTGTAAAAGACATAATATCCAAGAAAGATGTTTGATCATATCGGTGCACATCAAACGTTGTCCATCTTAGACCTACGCGATACTTTAAACAATATCACTCAACACCAAATGGCGTCTTAAAAATATTTCCATTTTTAATTCAACTTGTAACATAAAATTGACGAATGTCGGCACACAAACTACTCTCCTATCTCTATCCACATACTTCCAATGTTTAGAGAGTTGTTACTGGAGTCCTCTATGTTCCTTGGCGCCATGCTATCATTAGATTCTCTTTCTTTCCGCTATTTTGTGTTGTAACACTTTGTGTTCGTTTCGTCGTCGGCATTCTTTGACCATATGATAACAATTATAAAACACTACAGCTCAAGTTTGTGTTAGTCATTGTCAGTGACTCTATATACGGCTGCCACTTTTTATCTATATAAACCAAACATTAAATTCATGCATCAATTCTTTATATCGAAAAACAAACGATAGACGAGATATATATGGACTATCTGCAGTTTCTTAGCCAATCGGTGTCAGGGAATTTCGGCAATGTACGTTCACCAATATAACAACAGAAATTAACTTTTTAATTTTTGATGTTGAATTGCTTCTAGAGGGGGTGCGGAGTCGTGTGGCGTTTGTATTGAAAGGACTTACAAAGTTTACCTGATATGTTAGAACTACTTTGATGTTTATAATTATGTGTTATATTGAAATCTCGCACGGTTGCTCAATCCCCTTATCCTTTATTCACAACACATAAGGGAGCTTGTCAACACGCTAGAGGGAACACGGGATGAAGGTCTGCCCCAAGAATCTCTTCCTCTGTATATTTTCTACATAACCCTTATGGCTGAAATGCACCTTTACCTGTCCGCCTCAAAATCCAGCAATGGACACTCGTTATCCTTGCGAACTGAGAGAAAAAAGCGCTTTAGTAAGTATTTACTTATGTTTGGAAGAGGTGTTTTTTCATAAATGCGTTTTCATCCAGATAATTCAACACTATAAAAAGATTCACCGTATTTTAAGGGTGAAACCCAGTGAAATACTTACGGTTTTTCCATCAAATTTTTACGGTTTACCATACGTAATTTTACGGTATACAGTCTTTTTAACGGTAATTTTTACCGTAACCACTTATTTGTATTGTTTGTTTCGGTATTTCACCGTAAAAATTACGGTCAACCGTAAAATTTGCATGGAAATTACCGTAATTATTTTACCGGTCACCGTAAAAATACTTGAATCTTTACAAAAGCGATAAGGTTTCTGCACAGTTTAGAGCAGCCATTTTAAAAGGAAATATTTTTATTTAGTGTTCAATACATGTAGCTCTGCACCACCGATTACGCAATCCTCTGACATTCGAAACAGTCAGTTCATAAACATCATGCTAGCTACCGTCTACATTGTTCACCTGACAAGACCAACTATCATCACGAATCAGAATTATTTATTGAGAAACTATAATATTCCCGAGAATTTCAAATTCCATGTTATTTTAAATCAGGTTTTTCTTAAGTGATTTTCCTTTATCATCAAAAAAATGGCACTTTAAAGGCATCAACAATTGTCCTGCAATGTCCTGGTGGCAATAAAAGGAGAATAAATTTGGAAGACTTTTCTAAAGTAGAAATTGATGAGCGGTATACATTGATAAACATACGGTATGACTTTATCATATGTTTGAAAAGTAACTACGATGTGAAGGTTCTCAAGGCTCGGAATCGGTGGAGTGACTAAGTTTGCCGATAATAAGAACTACTGTGTATTTCTCCTTTAGAAGGGTCTTTCTTACCATTTTTAAATAACAATCGAAAACGATTATAACCAATTTGGAATCAAGCACACACGAGATCTCAGGCAGAGTTTGAACCACAGTAACGGTCTATTCTTCCGCAAGACCGCGAAACTTTGGTCCATTCTGTACGTTGCTATGAAAAAGCGACGCTTTTCATTTCTAAGTTACTTTTACTTTACCATCATGTTTTCAACGTACAAACCATCCAAAGGCAATTCCTCAGCGATCCACCAAAAATCGTTTAAATAATCTAGGAGCGGCACAAAGGTAAGGATAGCTCATATTTCTATTTCTTCTATGATTTACTTCTTCATAACGATAAATATGTAACTGAAGGAGGAAAAGAAAGAAAACTAAGCGCTATTTAAATACGAAGCCCAGTTATTTTGTGTAGCTTCAATTATCAGAGCGTCAGAGCGGACCTTTTCACAAGCTTCAAAAAGGGGAAAATGTTAATGCATTTGTTTTTAATAAGGTTGATGAATGATGATTTGATTAAAGCAATATTAGCACATTTTTTGAAGAGCGCCCCCATTTTCAAAATTTGATATTTTTGGCAGCACAGTTTAAATTGGTATGTCTAGGATACTATACCTTCGAACGAGAATGCTAAAAAATTCGTATTTATCACCAAATAAGCGATTTTGGTAATTTAGAAAATTTGGAATCCCAGAGTTGGAACTAACGGCAGAGCTGGAAATGCTACGTTTAATGTCCGTCCATGATGAAATAGTGCCATCTCGAGAAAATAACCTCTAACTTGGCTGCCTGAACTATTAAAACAACTAATGGATGAGCGTAGACAGTACATGGCGCTATTTCCCGGGTCATTTCACATTGGAAGGCCGTTTTCCAGCAGCCGTTGTATAATTATCGGGGATCCCCGTAATAAGTATTCTAGTACAAAATTTCCTTCGTTTGTGACACATAGACATTTTCGAGGCTTCAAACAAGTCACAGGTAAGTTTACTAGCCAGTTTAACCAATGCAATCGTGTAACAATCTCCAATTTTTTGAAAAAGTGGGGGCGCCTCTTCAACAAATGTGCTATTTTTTTTATTTTTTTTATGTAAATTAAAATTAATCATAGAGTTTTTTTTTACTTTTTTTATTATTTTTATTTTATTTAAGCTTTCTTTAGGCAGGATAACAGTGACAAGAGCACTGACTTCCAAGGAGGCCCTGCAATTTCCAAGGAGGCCCTGCTTTACAGATGTTCATGTACTTGTATAAACATAAGGACTATATAAACATTGAAATGAAAATACATAAATAATAACATCCATTGTGATATAAATATAATGATATACAAAGATATCAGAAAGCAGAGCAAAATATACACAATATGCTTAAGTAGGATTTACAAATGTTGAAGCTTTAAGCTGTGATAGACTCATTGTTTATAATCACAAAACCGCGGAGATCTGTCAGGAAGGCCGTTCCATTTTTTGGTTGCTCTCATATGGAATGTACGTTTACCTGCATTTAAGTTCCAGAGTTCATACCCAGAGTTGGTGGTTTTGACTTCCTGGTACCTTAGAATAACTGAGTGCATGAGTGAAGGGAGACGAAATGTAGCCGGGGCAAGACTTTAACACACATTTGAAATGAGCATTAACAGTGATTATAGACCCTATCATTACGTTTGGTCCACTGGAGTGTCACTTCATCATATCTTTAACAGAAGTTCTTATGTCAGCTGATAGAATTATACGTGCTAATCTGTTATGAAGAATTTGAATGAAATTAAAGGCATTAGTGCAGTTTTGACCAGACAAGGGCTGCAGTAATCAAATTGGCATGACAATGGAATTAACAAGCATAATCAGAGTATCCTTTGGAACATAATATTTAAGTCTTCTAATAACACCACAAGCCGCTTGGAAATACATGTACAACATAATGATTGATATGTCAATTGGTCGGACCATGACATCAACGGATCAAAAAATTACACCAGACCGTCTGCATTATCATCATTAAAAACATTTCAGAAGAACCCTCAGAAGTGAAATAGTTATTAAAACCTTACAGTATTCTTAGCCTGAAAGATGTTACACCATCAATCGGTCTTAACAGAAATGCTAGAAGATGATGATTTGGTTGGAAGCAGTTTTTAATAGTAGACCACGTTTTTTAGATTGTTTACTTTTTTCACAATAGATCTGAATATAATCTCTTTTTAAGAAAGTGACGCATATTGTTGCTTTGTTACGATAAAATTTAGCCATATTCCAATCATGGGGATCATTAAATTTATGAGCTTTCGCAAATAGTCATCACGGTTTTTACAAACAGTCAGAAATTCGATATTAATCCATTGGTGCAGCCTTCACACGTTTTTCTCTGACTGGTGCATGTGCATCACAGGCCTTACAAAACAAATCTTTCCAAAGATTCAAAGCATATCAACATCATGCCAGGTAGAACTTGAATCCCAGTTAAGAAAACGATCTGTTGTAATGACAGTGCGCCTCAAGAAGTAATAAGAATTGTATTATGCTATCAGTTTGAATGTCACTGAAAATGAGTACTTAGGATTTTTCAAATTGTTTGAAGTGCAGAACTTTGCATTATGTATTTGAATATGCTGAAAGAAATGTGGCGAGCAGAGCAAAAACACGGTTTTAAATTCGCAAAAAAAGTGGCATTATCCTGACATAGATCATATTATGATGTCATGAAAAATACAAAAATGCAGTTATACTTTAAATAAGGACTTATTGTTCCGTTTTCATAAAAAGATATACACATTCTTGTCACAGTGGTGCAGCACTTACATGTGAGATACACAATCGCCATTTTGAAGTACTGGTTTGTGGCTGTAAACGTAATTAACTGCATTCTTGCACTAAACCATCTTGCATTTAAAGAAGGAGATGGAGAATGTATAATCTACTGCTTTTACCCTTAAAGTCTCGGATGGATTGAAAACAAGTCTAATGACACCTAAAGAGTGGCCGTGTCAGGTCTTGCATAAGTTTTAAAGGTCCTAAAAGAAAACCACCACAAGTTGCGCCAAAGAAATCTTTATCCGTTCATGCTGTTCAAGGAGTATTGAGGGAATCATCTGGCACTCCTGCCAACGAAATGGGAAGGTACGTGGATATGCAAACGAACAGACTACTTGTCCACAATTAGCTACACCTCGCTTTTAAGTAATATAAGAGGAAGTTAGGATGTCGGGGAAAATCGTGAACCGGCGGGAGGCAATTCCGGGCTCCGAAGACGATAACGGAATAAGCGTGAAACTAATGTTCGAGAAGAGTCAACTGAATCGAGCCCGATCCTTAAGTTGTAGCCGGGACTAGAGTACGCCAGACCTATAATTATTTCTCACGGTCCTCTCGTTCTCTATGCGTGAGAATTACCCACTGGACCACAGAGGGCTGTGTTTACGGGATCCCAGAGAAACGAGCGCATGTATTTCGGTCTTTATTTGAAAAAGTGGCACAAATTTGTAATCGGCCATAACTCAGTTAATATGTATCCTATTGGAAAGATGTTTTTCGGTGTCGGAAACTAATGAAATGCACTTTCAGAGGGGTATTAATTGTATGGTTTACTCTTTACTTTTCGTAAGAGAGGGCGCTTTGGGGGTTCTTTTTTGAGACACCCGGTATATGCAATGGGTGCCCGGCGCCTCATGGTTCGGAGAGTTATGTAAAGCTGTCGGTCCCATATGTGTCAGTGGAATCAACTTCCGAGCAAGTAAAATGATGCACCCTCGTCGAAAAGAGTAAGGGGATTCATCCCGGGTCTGTTACCTGCACTTATCACTCAGGTACAACAAGAGTCCTCCTAGGTGATGCGGGAACCCGCTTTACTGGGGGTTCAATTGATCCAGATCTAGTTCAGAACCTGTATCGATCTTCAAACATTTCCTTTTTGGGGTTAAATTGATAAGAAGTACTAGCAAAATTTTCATGGGAAAAAAAAGGATATTTTTGTCACGTTTTATAAGAAATTAACAAACATTTTAAAAGTTGATCTTTTACGGAAATGTTCGGCACATGCCGAGAGAACATTCATTTGGATGGAGTATGGCCGCTTGAGTGTGACATTGTGTCAAAATGTATGTTTTACACTCTATTTAAATTTAAGTGGCCTGGGGGGTCTCCATAGTACCCAACATTATTTTTTTAGCAATTTCTCAATCGTAAAAATATTTTCGAACTCTATTTTTGTATTGTGTAACTTATCGATGCGCTTCTTTCCATAAAATTGAATACTCAAATGTGTTGCCCGTTAATGAGAAATTAGCGGGCCCCTTAACCCCCCCCCAGGCACCAACGGGAGTGTGATTTTAACAATGAAAAATGAGCAAACCCTGTTGCCAGAAATATTTTCTGCTTAATGTATGTTGATATGATGAAACAACATTATTAGATAATCATAAAAAATATTCAACCCTGTACGTGCGTTAGGAAGCGATTCCATCATCGAGCGACTGCGCGCCAAATATGGCAAATACGGTGGCCCCCACAAAAAAATACAAGAATTTTTTTTTATGTTTTTTGGTTTTTTTAATTATATGTAAATTGGTTTTCCTTCTAGAGGATATAAACATCAAAAATGATTTGCAATGTGTATGCTGTGGAAGCAAGGTCGCGGAACATAATGTTTACTTTTGAGCGATTTTCCCTCATTTCGAAAACAATGAGGTGGCTCTTAATTTCCAGACGATAAACGAAACTATTATATTGGCACTTTGGCCTGTCTTATGCCCCCTCAAGGTGGTATGATGGTTCATTTGAATAATTGCCCTTGAGGAAGTGTTTCCTTAGGGGGGTTCTATGGACCCCCCTTACGGCAACCAACGTGACGTCGACACACCTTAGGTACCTTTGTTAATACTCCTAATCACGCGTATCTATCCTAATACTACAATTTCGGACTAAAAAGTGGATTAGGTATATTAAAATTGGCTATTTCTTATAAGATAATTGTGCAAACGTTTATATGACTTTATTTTCTAACGATGCGATGAGATTGCTATTTGGTCGTTTTCACATAGTGACGTATTTTATAATAATTTTTCGCAGATCGAAATAAATTGGAGGAAGGTGGTAGTTAAATAAATGTGACCTCAACTTGCTATATTTTGGCAATTTACATTAGGTACTCCTCTTTTAATTAAAATATATGTAATTAGCAGCATAGAGCGAATTAGATTCCAAAAAATCCTTCAAAGCCGTTTTATCGAAATGCGATTTGCAATACGGCAGTATTGAAGCGGTCGACGAGATGTTTGTGAGTTGCTGCCTGTTTTAATATAAACTGCAAGGAGCATTGGCAGGTGCCAACAAGGGTGCCAGTGATGTAACAGCCATCCCATATTATAATTTTTCTGCAGTTTCACACATGTAAAACGTCAAAATCACGTCCCTGACTTCGACGGTGAAAAAGACTATGGACGATCCAGCTACGATCTCTCTTCCCCCCTTTCCTCTCACCATTCTCCATTTTTTAATCCCTTCTCCTCTACTATTATTTTCTGTTTTCCTATTAATGTTTTTTCCGTTATGTTTTTCTCCTTCTTTCTCTTTAGTTTGCTTGTTTGTGGAGTGATTGTCTAGTATGGGTTTTAAAATCAGTATGTTCGAATGTTTTCTGGGTAGTTACATCCGCTTTAATCTAAGGGAGGGTCATATTTACGCCAGGGGGGATGGAGGAGGGATTTGAGGGCGGGGGAACCGAAAAAAAATGGTAAGAGAGAGGGGGGGGGGGAAGGGAACGTGAAATTTTTCATCAACGCGAGAGGGGGAACATGAACTTTTTACAGTGGGAAAATCAGCATGATCAAGGGGGGGAAAGGGAGGGAACATGACATTTTGAACGGAAGCGAGGGAGGGAAACGCGAAATTTTGCCGAAAAAAAGTTGAAATCACTCCATCCCCCCCGCATCAATAAGACCCCTCCCTAACTTAGTTCGAGTCTGAGTATCACTCAGGTGGGGGCAGTGCGTAAACAGCGGGGGGAAGGGGGGCGCAAGCCCCCCCCCCCCCCCCTCCCCAAACAGAACCTTCGCCACCCCTTCAGCCCCCCCCCCACAAAGAACGACTTTTTGTACAGTGTCTATGGAGAAGGACCTAAAAATTGCCCCCTCAAAAAAAAACCTCTGGCACCCCTTCAGCCCCCCCCCCCCCCATTTGCAAAGGTCTGGTTTTACGCCATGAGGTGGGCACTCCGATTTTAGACGTGACGCGTAGGGAAGGCTGTAGACCCCCATTTTCAGCATCGATTGTCACCCAACAAGACCCATATCTTTTAAAATGTCACCCAAAGCTCATATTTTTGGAAATATTACCAATGTCACCCAAAGAACCCCCCATTTTTGGGGAAAACACACTGTTGAAAATGGTCACCCCAAAGATCCCAGTTGGGGGAAATGGTGCAAAATCTTCTAAAAAGACACCATTTATGGACAATGTTTGAAAAATTGCGCACCCGAAAAACTATTTTGGGGACTTTGGCTGTCTCTCAGGCACCCTATGTTTTGAGTCCTCTGACACCGAATGAACCCGGGTTTCGGACGTGATAGACATCCATTTGTATTGTCTTCATTTCAGATGTAAAGTATCATTATAATGTAATACTACTTGATCTATACGTGTTATTTGAGTTTCTTCGTTTCAGCCGGAATGGTGGAATACAGCTCTACGTCTTCTTTAATGTGGCTGTCAAAATCTTCTCGATAGCGTTGACTGACAAGCAACTGATTTTTATAATAAGGGCGCATTAGCACCTATAAACTTTCAAAGTGTGGTTAACCATTTTTAATACATTCCTTTCCCTTCAGATAAATAATCCCGTTAGGGGGTCTTCACCACAGTCAAAAGATGACGAACGTTTACAACTGGCTCTTCCAGAAAAAGACATCCCATAAACAGGTTACGATGTGTTACGTATGTGATGTTCTAGCACTCATATAGTCCAGTAACTTATGGGAACATAGAACAAATTGCAACAGAAGGTTTTTTTGGTTTCCTCTGTTTGCTGTCCCACTGAACATCATATCCAAATCTGCCAAAATCGGACATCGGGAAGTGGGCCTAGTAGCATTAATTCAAATGGCCCGCCAAAAGACAATTCTTTCAAGCCCTGATATCTTAAACGGTTGGTTTTAGACCCCATATATATTATTAATAGATAGAAATTATGATACAAAGAAATCGGATCCGCTGGTTAAAAAAACATTATGGACGTACCTGTGACTTCATCATGCAAATTTGACGTTCATTTGACGTCATAAAGGTGACAAAAAGAATGCATGACGTAACTATGATTTTGGTGTGAATAATATAGTATGCCGTAAACGTGCCTATAAAAACAACCACAGCAACGACAACAATAAAAAAACAATAACAATAATGATAATGATAACAAAACATGGTTTATATGCACTCAAAATAACCCTAAATACAATCTCAAAGCGTAGTAGCTACCAAGATCATTGCTGCCATCAGGAAAATTGTCATCCCATCGCAGCGCTTAGGTATCAGCCAATTGGCAACCCGCTACAAGCCCTGTTCGTATATCAAATATGCGACAAAAAACGGGAAACATAAACAAAAATCCAGAAACAGTATATGAGAGTTGTAACCATGGTATTTTCACTCCTCTCAGCATGGCAGCGTAAGTTTTATATGGCCATGTGCTTGAATTTGGGCCTGCTCTAGGGTGGGCTGTTTAATACTCCAAGTAAAGCCGCATTTATAGTTTATTTAGTTTAAGTTGGACCAAATTATCTTAATTATGACTAATAGGTAAAATTCAGAACTATTGAGTAAACGAAGGGAGTGTGGAGTAATTGGGATCCGGAGATTGTGACACTGTACCATATAAAGTCAATGGGAGAATATGAAGCTTCAGCTTTATGTTTTCTTTATATTATTTATTTTTTTTATTTTTGCACCCAAATTATTATGTCTGATAAACCTAAATAGCTGCCCTTAATTAGACACCATAAATAGCGTGACAAATTGTAATAAGAATTGATAATAACAAGTTGGGATGAGTATACAATGGGACAGATAAACCTAAAATGAGAAAACAATGTTATTTCAGCACATTATGTTTCTAATTACCCATTCAATAAGATAATAACGTAAAACTAATGAATGGCAGATTGCACTCCAGTTCAATGCTAATGCAAAAAAGAACCTAACATTTTAAGACAAGATATTAATTAATTAGCTTATGGGATATAGAGGAAATGGGCCACAGTACTGCAAATTTATAGGTGAAAATTGTTCTGTTTTTACTCAGTAAAAAGACACTTGAATCTGTCCCTGTTTTTAATTTATCTTCTACAATATCGAGAATTAATCTTCATTAAAATACCAAAATGAATGTTTTGATTAAATCAATAATGAACTTTCTAATTAATCACCAATGAAGAACCAGAGGGAGGAATGAGAACAAGCTGCTATACCGAAACAATGAGACATTGTACGCTCCTACCGTACTGCAAATTAGATTAATTGCGGTACGTATGATATCAGAAAAATAAATTCAATCCTTGACATGAAGAAATGTTTACTTTAAAGAATGTTCGATTAAACATGGTGTGATTCTCTTTAATGTCTATATGAAGTGTTGATGCTTTAACATATGAGCTGCCAATTTGAGGCACGCGCACACTGTAAATTCATATTGGCACATAGAGTAAAACAATTTCAAAAGGGTTTCACCCTATTAATGTTACATTTTATGAACTGGTTATTGGATGTTTACTTTGCAAATCTTGATTGGCTTCAGCAGAAAGCTCTTGCCAAAAAGTCTTTAAGCAGTATTAAGGACTTTAGCAATATATGCAGATTTTGATGCCATTTCGTTACCAGTTTCTCCCAAAATCATAAGAGTTACCACTTTTGATCACTTTTAATGGGTATTTTTTTATCAAGAACTTCTTAAGACCTAGCCCTACTGAACTTTGATAACATATCCGAAATCGATTGGACATTTTCAATCTTGGTCATAGCCTAACCTAGCCTGCATGGTCTATTTCGTGCAAAGTCTTAGAATTCCACACACGTTTTCATAAATTATTTATGCACAATGTCATAAAAATGTGAAAAAGGGGACGCTACATTTTACAGAGGTGATGAATTCCCCATAGGCCTATAAGCTAAACTTGACGGCACTGTTGTCGACAGTGTCCGATGTCGGCTCGTTCGCTTTGTTGAGTTTGTCGATAATGAAAAGGTTGCCGATACCAGCCATACGTAGATCGTAAATTTCAAGAACAGCTCCCAATAGCGCTTGGGTTGAAAAGGCATGGGAATCCTGCTTTGTTCACTACACCAGTTCATTCAATGAATAGAAAGTTTCCTTTTGAGTGTTTCTCAGTGATTTGATTTTTTGGATCTTTTCAGGCCAATCATTCAAGAAATAGTATGTCTGGGGTTTCGCGATAAAGTGCATCCACATATAGTAGATCCGTTTTTCACCAGTAGATCTTCCCATGATATATCTGCCCACAGTGATCCATCTGGCAGTAGATCCGCCCGCAGTAGATCCGCCCCGAGTAGATCCACCTACAGTAGATACACCCCCTACAGTAGATCTGCCCACAGTAGACCCACTTACAGTAGGACTCCACCCCAGGTAGATCCACCCTAGTAGATCACACCTACAGTAGATCCACGTGCTTTACGTGGTCACTGATGTGTACAACCTGGAACAAGCTGCTTTTAACGCTACTTAGACTTCCGATGACGTAATATACGTAATAATTACGTCATATTCGTGTGGTTACATCATAGACACGTCATAGTTGCGTTTTTAACAAGCTTTTGTTCTTTGGTGTCTATATTGTATCTACTAATAACATATGGTGGGAGTCTAAAAACTAACATTAGGAAACCAAACAAACAAATGATATAAAGGGGCCTCAATAGTTGCTTTGGGGCCATTGGATTTATGCTAATTAACCCACTTCCCAGTGTTGATTTTGGCACGATTTTGGATTATAATGGTTCAGAGGGGGTTTTATTGGAACAATATTAAACCAAAAAACCTTCTGTTGCGATTTGTTTAGGTTATATAATATATATTGGCTTAGATACTGTCTACATAATAGCTCCAGTCATAATAGAATGAATGCTTTCTTAACCCAACACTAATTGCAAAAGAAACAATTCCAACCAAAAGGTATGAGAGACCTTTAAAAAAACATATCAAAAGTCTACTAAAATCAAAGGAGTGGAACATAATCTTTTAATGGGGTAGATTTATACAGGGATCAAAAATGAACAAAAGTATCCAAAACGCGTCGAAAAGTATGCAAACGTGTTCGCCATTACATTTCCAGAATAAAAAAAGATACAGTTTGCCATATCTGCATGGTTGGTAGTTAATGGTTATGAGTCAAACACTAGGTTCAAGGTCACAATGGGGTAAATTCCAGATATATCCGTTTGTATAAAAATGGTGTCAAATTGTCGTCTATTGGTACAAGAAACAGATAATAAAATGCGTTTCACTTCTATAATATTCGTGGCATAATTGGAACGCAAAATGTGGGACTGGGGGCTAAGGGTCTATGGGAGGTCACTAGTCGTAGCTCTGTAATTCTTATATAGGGAAAGTTCAATCAAGGAATCTAATTTACATTGGCTATATAGGGGACAAATTTAACAGCTTACAAACCAGTCCGATCAAAATCAGGACGAATCTATGAATTTTAACCCAGGATGACCTTGAACTGTTAGAGCCTATGTACTAAACCATATAATCGTAGATAGGGCAAAACTATACCTTTTTAGACCTTAGGAGTAGCCCAATTAAATGAGTACATCATTTAAATCATTCGAATTAATCTAATTTTTACCCCTGTACAAACGTTGCCCCCCTTATTTCGACATGTTCCACTAGGTTGATTTGCGTAGAGCTTTTAATATATTATTTTTGGATATGTCAGAGTATTGTAACACAAATTGTTTGTTGCAATTTGTGTGAGGTCAAATCATACAATTACTTGGAAAAACACTTTAAGCCAAATTGGAGGCAGAAGCTTTGAGGGGTATGTTGGTTTTATACATGTTATATGTGTGTAGCTTTCTGTTTGGTGAAGGGGTCAAATTTGGTAAAAAATTAGTAGCAGTCTGATGCATAGAATAGCCACAAGAAACATTCTATCGTGGGGGAGAATGCATCGTATTAGCACAAACATCATTCAGATGGTATTTTAATTAAACTTAAAATGCAAAGTAATATGACATGTATTATAACAATGACGTGACCCGATGTTCCAAAGGTGGGGGTGTTCCTGCCCCCCCCCCACCTAAGGTGAAAACCACTTTCCCGGAGGATTTTTGGCACGGAATGTATACCACATGTGGAGCGTCATAAGACAACCCCAAATCAGACAATAAA
>JAMKCH010022490.1:0-19646 GCA_023653785.1 Ophioderma brevispina | reverse complement strand
CATACTGTTAATTTGTCCAAAGTAATCGCTGTTCCAAACTGATAAAACATAAGTCTGTTCAAGTGTTGCAGTGTATCGACCCCACTCGTCTGCTACCAATGGCCTGACTGAGTTTGAGGAATTCTTGACAATTGTACTACTCCTGGCCAATTGGCATTCATAATGTTAATGTTTAAGTCATGGTGCGTAACCCTATAAATGGGATTCGAAAGTTCTTATCCACTTTGTTCGATTATGCTTTTGCCAGCATGTCCATGGACCCACACATAAACAGGCCACCCCCTTGATTTAGTGATAACTCGACTTGATGAGGATATTGTTATAATGTTTGTGTCCGTTCCATATCGGGATGTGCGATGCAGGCTAAGCAGCTCACATCATAATCCGATTGCTATAAATTACCGCTATTCACGCCCCATTAGATGGAGCACCCGGAAGTTGCTCCTTAAGCTTCCGTAAGGAACGTTCTGCATCCGCAATTACGGTTCACTGAAATCACCAGGCGCTTGAGCCACAACACGGAAGTGTTTTGAAACAATATGCTATGCAGTTTGCATAGAATAAAATTTCGCAGTTAGACAAATTCCCGTCGTTCCCATCATCAAGAAGCATTGGGAAATGAATAAACTGAATGTGTTAAAAAACTACTCTTATCGATTCAGTTTTCGCGAACAGGTCTTGACAAAAACAGAAATCTAAATTAATCTTTATGATCGCAGTACCTATCGGGATCACGCCTGGCAGTAGCCATGATCTTTTTCAGGACACTCGGGTTGCCCTTGTACGGATATAAAACACGCTCAATGCGATGAATAGCGTAGCACCAACCATTTGTGCAGAGATAACATTTTTTCAAAGCGACGTCGGGGAATTGATGCACCAGGTGGCATAAGTACTCCAAGGTGTTTTGTAATAAAAATTACTAAAGGTGATTTTTACTGACAATTTTCTTGGTTGTCGTACTATAGGACATGTTCTTAAGAACTAAAAATTTGTCGTGACAAGAGTTCGTCACAATTTTCTATCAGTCTTCCACTGGTTGCCATGTTAATGAAAGTATTCAGATACAAAAACCTTCTTTATGTGCTATTATAAGTCTGTTCACGGACAAGCGCACGTCATACCTTATACTGATGACCTAAATTTGTAGAATATGTTGGGATAGTAATTGGTGATGGTACAAGACTAAGGCTACGGTCGTCGTCTGATGTTACGCGGTTTGTTATATCTGGATACCAAGCGGTATAAAGGATGTCCCAACAAAATGTTAACACTCGAAACGGACGACGAATTTTGACCTAAAAAAGAAAAGTACGCACGGGTCTTTGTTTGGTATCCCTTTAAAGCCAATAAAATAAGCTTTAATATGAAATTGTTTCATTTCCAATCTGAACGTAACATAAAAGATATGCTGCATCAATTATGAGAGGCAAAATTCAACTGGTCCGATTTCTGCCTTAGAACACTGAAAGCATGATGCAAACAGTGTTGACACTTGCTTCTGAGCGCATCATTCTTTCCATCTTAAAAAGAAAACAAATAGATTTGCAGTATTTTTCATTTAAGAAAAAGACATCGAGATGCCTGCACGGTTTTACCAAAAGTTCATCGTTGGATCTACAAATGCTCCTTCTAAAAAAGAGAAATGTTGGCTTGAGTCTTGCTTTTCTGGTTCTGGATCGATGGCCTGCCCTGGCGTTTTATTTCCAATTTGCCTGCTTTATTAGTCCATATAGGCTTATATCAAAGTTGTTCATCTTTTTTGTTTACTTTCGTGTTTTTGTTGTTAATTCTGCCTATAGAATCATAGATGTTCTGGGAATCAAATAAAGAAATGTCTGGTGTTTGGTTAATTGGTTTGGTTTAACATCTGGGTATTTGGCGATTGGATAGGAGCCAACTCTGCTATATAAGTGAACTGACTGATAATATTTGAAAAATACGAATTGCTGATATAAAGACAATAATCACATTTATGACAATAATGAAGTTCAAATGGGATTACCAATTATCTTCAATGGTTCGTTACCAATCAAAAAACACAATCAATAACCCATATTGAGTATGTTACAAAAGCATGTTTCACACAAGTTTATAAAGGTAACCACTGCAAATCAGACCAATCCGAATTTGTACTATCTTTTGACGAAGCAGCTCTTTTGTTCTCATATCGCAGTGAAGGAAATAAACGGCAAATTAACAGGCATTATTTAGTAGACGTTTTTAAGAGCTCCAAAACAAAGACCCATGCGTAGTATGTTTATTTACAAAATTCCTGTGTTAAGAGTGTTAACTTTTTTGGGACAGATGTATTTGGTGACAGGATCATTCAACGTCATGGACTAGGATCTGGACAAGCTTCCGTTACAATAGAAAGGCACCTTCCACCACAGGTGTATTTAAAGGTGCGTTGTTCCGATCGTCTTGGGACCACCTGATTTACCCGGAAGTAGTATAAATTTTTGATATCAGATGAAGGCCGTAGTTTGTCATTGTCGTCCTGAAATTTGAGCTTCCAATCCAGATCTTTCTCAGATACAACACAAAAATACCGTGTTAGTGGTAACTTCAATGATTTGTTACAGCAGCGAAATGAGGGCGTTGCACCTACATTATCGAGTCTGCATCAAAACCACAAGTTAGTTTGTCCCACGGTTAATTGATGTCAGTGCGTACCAAGGTTAGGCTGTCATATCAAGTAGGAACACGATAGGACAAAAATCGAACAAGCACATTGAAGCGGCACCTGAAACACATACTTATTTCCTGATGGCTTAATTTGGTGAATTTGGATTTGGTAGTTTTCCTTATTATGCTGTATGCCATGTTGTATTTAATTTTGTATTTTTACGTTTTGCTTGTAAGGCTCTGTAATATATGTGGAGTGTCATAAATGCATTTAATTATTTAATTCTAAACAAAACATTAATAATTATATA
This sequence comes from Ophioderma brevispina, assembly GCA_023653785.1. Classification (NCBI taxonomy): domain Eukaryota; kingdom Metazoa; phylum Echinodermata; class Ophiuroidea; order Amphilepidida; family Ophiodermatidae; genus Ophioderma; species Ophioderma brevispina. The sequence goes on along the minus strand of JAMKCH010022490.1, from coordinate 16,707 downwards.
ATATATGATATTTTTTTTCAAAATAACTGCATGTGTCCAATTGTGCAAAGGCTGAGTTTTGTAACCTTATGGTTCAAATGCTTCATTTTCAATCACCTGAGTTTTACAGTTCTACCATTAGAGTAAAGGTTTAGCGATATTTGAGCTTGTTCAGCTTAAGAAGCATTTAGTAATTTGTCATATGACGGCTAGTCGTTTTACTAATACCGATTTACTCTTGTAAATGCAGTATCTTCACGCATGACCAAATTGCAAATATTTAAAATAATATGAAATAATCTGTTCTCAAAAAGTATGGGTTTCATCTTCGTATATCTATGATTCGATATTATAGATTTAATTTTTTCTTAGGATTTTTTTTTCAAATAATTAACTACAATTCCCTAAGGAATTGGAAAGGTAGTGTAAAAGCTGTAACGTATTGACAGTATAGGATACTGTTGTTTATATTTTCAATTGAAATAATCTTCCAATTTCAATAAGGTTTTTCAGTAGCATTGTCCTGCGCTCAAATATAGATGGCAATCCAGCCGCCATTTAGGTGCAATAGTATTATGGCAAAATTGTAAAACAAACAAACAAAACTGTTTTTAAAAAAAAACAAACAAAAAAAACCCTCAAAAAAAAACAAACCAAAAAACAAAAAAAAACAGGGCATTAAACCTCTATGAGGATAACTAATTACCTGCTTAATCCACCAATTTCGTTTAGCTTTTTCTTACTATGGCAGCTACTTAATTACTCAGTGCTATAATAAATTATTGTTATCCCTCTGGCAGTGATGCGACAAATGCGACACCCGAACGGCCGACGCCGGAAATTACGATGACGACGACGACGACGACAATGGCGATAGTGGTGGTTGTGGGTGATTGACGATAGGACGATGATGCGCGATGACAGACGGAGACGATGACGATGATGATGATGATGATGACGAAAACGATGACGACACGATTGACGGGAGATGATGACGATGACGATGAGATGATGACGACGACGATGGAGGATACTAGTAATGATTATTCTATCAACAAGTGAAAGTAAGAAAAGTATTCGAAGAAAAATCAGTTGCCAAAAAATGTTACATCCTACCTGACCGATGATGTAAAATTCCCTTGAGAAATAAAATACAGCAAAAAACAGGAATGAAGAATCGCCATATTGATATCCTGAGCCCGTTTACCAATTTTAGTATCAAGAATGCCCTAGTTCTGTTGCCCTCTACTCAAAGGCAATTCAAAATCATTCCTTATAATGCGCTGCCAGCAGACATGATCCACTTAATGCCGATACTTTGAAGATGGCAAAGAGGTTTGTGTTGTCTCGGTGTCTGATTTTGAATAATGCATAAGACAATTAAGTAAAGTGTTGGAGTATATCACGGTGATTATGCTTTAGGTATATGTTGGATACGGTTTTCGCCAGTTCCAGGTATTTATTCGAATGTAAGATTAAGGTCGATTATAATCAACGTTATCGATTCATATTTATGTGGGGCAAATACCTTATCCCAAAATCCGGTTTCTTGTTAAAAGGATTGTCAGTTCATCGGGTTAGTACAAGCCTTATCGTATATATGAACCATTTTGGTTCATGAGGTGGTTTTGCTCAGAATATTGTCAACTACACCAAAACTAATAGAATATGAAAGTAAGGTGCAGTTTTATTGGCACAAGTTTATTTTTTCAAATTTATTACAATAATTTTTATAAAACTGTGAAAAATTAGCCCATTAAGATGCAGGTGTCTTATTTTTGCCCTTTTATACATGTACTTTCAAACCAATCGATCTTATTACTAGACATTAACAAATGTAACTACTTTCTTACCCTGATAACAAGAGATCCAAACAGAATGTCATGAACATCCAATGAAAACTTGATTTCTCAGCTAGAAAAAAATTTATTTGTACACTAAATAGATCTGATCTGGCACCCTGTGGCCGAAAGGTGGTTAGAAAAAAGGGTAAAAAAGACAACCAGGTCTAAGGTAAAATTAGAAATAATAAAAAACGAATTCCTTCGCCATATTTTGTGTTAGAAATTATTTAAAGATACAACAAGAATGTCTTTAAAAAAGGACAATCATCGCGTTAGTGGCGGTGATGGGTTGAAGACGAGTGGTACATGAAGAAGTACACAGTTAACCATAACTTACTGTGCATTAAAATATTTATTAGGAGTGTACAAAATAAAATGACGTTGACATGTTAAAGCTGCTTTGGGTTGAGTACATTAAAGGTGCTTGTTCCGATCGTCTTTGGAAACCCCACCTCATTTACCCCGGAAGTAGTTCAGTAGTATCAATTTTGATTGTTCAGCTGAACGGCGTATTTTATCATTTGTAGTCCTGGAAATTTTAGCCTTCAAATCTTTCTCTCAAGATACAGAAGAAAAAAATAGCGTTCTTCTAGTGGTTAACAGTAAAAATTGCACAGTAGTGAATATGCTGCACTATGCATAATCGCGTTCTAGCATCAAAACCGCAAGTTTATGTCCCACGCGGTACTTGATTGGTCATTGTGTACAGGTGTCAGGCTCTCATATCAAGTAGAGAACACGTTGGACAAATATGCGGAACAACCACCTTTAAGGAAAAATAGATAATATGGATTTACATATAGGAGATGTTGGCACATGGCAATTTTGTGGTGAAGATGGCACTTGTGGATCGTACGTTTAGCAAGTGTTTGATTGATTTTTCATGCCATTGTGCGCTATTAGTGATGGCATACGGGGAAATTGGTTTTTAACACTTTCTTGTCTTAGTTTCGGTGTCAGCCAGAAGGAAAGGAAAAAGTAAAAAAAAACTCTATGATTAATTTTAATTTTAGTTAAAAATTATTAAAAATTTAAATAATTTTATATAATAGTAATAAGCAGTAGTGTGTACATGAGCTTTTGTGGTAGAACACATTTTGTAAGAGCCTGAATGTTTTTATAGCAAGGGGTGTTTGCTATTTACCCCATTTACAGGCAGGATGATAATTGACTAAGTATATAATGAGGACTTAATATGAATACTGTTAGGTTTATTTGGAATGTCATAGGTGAAACATGGCTAATATAATGATCTAACACGATAAACAATACATGAACATATTACGGTAACATATTTGCTAACTGCAACATAACATTACTGGTAAAACTAATCTTCTACATGTGCAGGCATGATAAAGTAACTGAAATTGGTTAAACATTTAACAAATGGTGTTGTGGTTGCATCTTGGTATATAGCAGTTGTCTGGTGTGAAGCATTATATTAAAGGGCGGGCATTTCGTGTTGCACAGTCAATTCCTTCTAACGTGCCACAAAGTTGAGAATTTTATATCATTGAATTGTTGGATTAAGTATAGTATGTGTGCCTAAAATGTACGTGTAAATGCGATTTTTTAAAAAACGATTATTTGTAACTTCGTATTTTGCGTTTTTAAGCAGGAGGGAAATAACAGACGGTCCCAATGGGGCAGGTCCCGTGATGCACCATTTGGTAAACATTAAAACGCACGTCAGAAATCAACTGAAATTTTGTGAATAAGTTTTTTCCAGGGATATCTAGTGAAACAAAAAACAAAAAAATGAAGTGCCAGGATCACGAAATCCACCTTTAATTATTTTCTGATTGATTTTGTAAGCTGCACCAGTTTGTGATTAAAGGAGTATACAATTAAACTCGGATGACATGGGATAAAAAGGTAGGAAGCGGTTTTGTGTAAAATTAATTTGAAGTAAAGTCGGTCTGCGCACTGCTGCAATTTTTTTTTTTTAGTCTCTTACATTTATTGAAATTTTCAATATTTGTCTTAGATGGTGGGCTGGATCCTTCATTGAATGCAAGTTATTGTCAACCATAATTATAATTGTATACTCTTTTTAAAGTTACATAAGGCACATGTCAATATAATGGCAACAGTGTTTTATTAGCTTACACGAGATTAGCTTGTAACTGACAGCAGGACAACAAAGTATATTACTTGTTAACATTTGAAACTAGGCCTCCTATAGTAAATTCAACCCATTGTGTCACCTCTGGTACTTTTCTGAAGGTCTTGGCATTGAATTGAGGGATGTGCAATGATGGAGGAAAGTAAAATTCCACGCTATTTATTGAAACATTGTGGTCCGATAGCAGCTGCATTTATGTTCAAAACAATCTGATTTAAGCTTACTATTGCATGTGCATATACTGACCTTTTGAGCAGCCTGTGGTTTGGATAGGAACACAAAAGGCTTTGCACTCTCCATGTAACACTGAAAGGCTTAGATTATTTTAGTCATTCCTGAAACAGGGAAGGTAAAGTGGGGCCACATGCCTTTGTCCCCAAACTAATTGACGCAGTCTTAAAACGTTCTTCCAGGTGGACAACGATGGGTGAATCTATTATAAAATAAACAATTAACTGAATGTAACATAAGTGTTAAACAGTATGAGTAACCCCTATTTTAAAGAATGGGATAGATCTGCTACAGTAAGTATAGGACCGATATCGTAATCCCCGCAGTTATGAAAGTTATGAAAGTCTCATTCATCAATAATTGATCATTACTGGCCAGCAGACAACATGCTACATCGACAGTCGGGCTTAAAGGTCTGGGTCACTCTACGCAGACTTGTCTTTGTGATTGAGGTCACTGACTACCTCCGTCAAAATGATGGCTGATTTGGTCTGTCTTCGGGCGCTGGTCGTTAGACCTTAAAAAAGCTTCGATACCGGTCATCATTCACAACATCTTTCTCCGGAAGCTGGGTCTGCTGGGTGTGACGGGCCTGGAGCTAGATTGCTTCACTTCCTACCTTAGTGGTCGTTTTCAATTTGCAAAATTAAGACAGTCTTTCGGATGTCACCTTCCTGTTGGTTTTGTGGTCCCTCAAGGATCAATTTTGGGTACGTTACTTTTCAGCATTATATAAACGATTTTGCGATCCATATTAACAGGAAAACTACCAAAATCTGCCTCTGATGCTGATGATATGGCTTTTGGTCAGGAAAAAGTAGTCCATGAAATATAAATACTGTAATGAGCAGCTTCAGCAAGGTTTCAGAATTGGTTGTGTAGAAATAAACTCACACTTAATGTAAAAAAAAACCAAGTTATGTGTTTGCATACGATCAGCTACACAGAATCAGGGACCAGCTTGAGGTTAAAATCAACAATTCTGCTATTGAGCAGGTAAAAAGTTTTTTTTAAATATCCTTGGTGTTTAGTTTGGATCCATCTGTATCCTGGGTAGCCATATCAATCTATTCACAACACAGTCAACAGAAATGGGTTTTATATACAGGTCAGGTATTTTCTTAATGAAAATGTTTTAAGGATTATCTATGATTCTCTTAGAGTTCCCAACCTTGATTATTGCGATGTCGTATGGGGAAATGCAGCAGTCAAAAAATTACTTTAAGTTGAACAAGCTTCAAAAATGAGGGATGTGGGCTTTAGGACAATTATGAGGGTTAAGAGAGAGTTCCACTAAAAACAGTGCTCAGTTGCATTGGGTGGGCACCCTTCCAAATAGATATTCGTACCAACCATCTTCATGTTATGATGTACAAATGCATGGCGGGGCAGGCCCCGTTACTTGTGCAATATTTTGTAAAATATTGATACTTTCAAAGATACAGTACAAGAGGTAGCACTCAGGGGAACCTCAGACCATCGAGACCCAAAACAGGTGCTGGTAAAAGAACTTTTAAGTACCGGGGCCTCTGTGGCAGGGGATGAGCTTCCCTCTGCTATTAAATTCCCATTACCAACAAGTAAAAAAGATGTTTAAAGATCGTGTAAAAATCATATTTGATTAACGTCTCATCTTGTATGAAGTTTCTTTCATATATTAGTGCAATATATTATTCTTATGACTATGTCTCATGCAATGTGCAGGATGTAAGTATGACTGTAATTTTTTAACAAACATTTGTGTTTTTGTGTAACCTGTTTTGTTAATCTTGGTGGTTTAAGGGCGTGGAGGCGGTGTAGGTGATTTTTAGTTCAGGAGGAATATTGTGTGTGAGTGGTGTGTGTGTGTGTGGGTGGTGTGTGTGTGTGTGTGGCTGTGGGGGTGTGAGGGTGGAGTGTGTGTGAGTGTGTGTATTGGGTGTGTGTGAGGGTGGGTGTGTTTGGGGTGTTGGGGGTGAGTTGTGTATGTGTGCGTGCATATGTGTGTGTGCACGTGGTGTGTGGTGCGTGTATGGAGCAGGATGGCTGCCTTTTTTGGGTGGAATTGGGTGGGGGTCGGTGTGTGGGTATTGAAGGTGGGAATCAGTTTTCTTCTTTTATGCTTATAAGATAATTTATATTTTTATGTGTTAGTAAGTTTTTAAAGAGGTGTTGTCTTTTTTATGTATGGCCTATGGCCACCTGGGTACCATGGGAGAGCAATGCTGTGCATTGAATGTGCTCTCCCAGGTTTTGTCATAAGAACGAATAAATAAATAAAGAAATAAAACAATCCTTTGTACTTGCTCATGTCGATTACATTATCATATTCTTTAGGAAATTGCACGCCCAAATCCATTTTACGTAAAGAAATAGTCATTTTTTCCCCACATTTATACTCAATAATTCATTTCAATCAAGTCCCAGACACTTCTACTCACATTTACTTCTTACTAGTACATAGCAAGTTTTGGGTCTCTAAAGAAATAAAAAATAAAACGGGATATCTACTATAACACACGATTTCCTTCGTGCAAGAAGAAAAACAAAACATACGCCGAATCACTGGCATATCAATTGGCTCCGTCGAACATGACCCCACAATTTTGGTGGTTTCAGCCCTCTGTCATATAAAATAAAAAAACTTATGAATTAAAAAACCCTTCATTTTTCTCCATCGTTGTGCAAAACAAAATAATCCCATCTATTAATCTATGACATTACATTTTATTTGCACAATGGCTGTTCATAATGCGTGTGAATAATTTACCAAATGTAATTTTTCATGTACATGATGTCATACATAAGCCTATTTATCCAGCTATCATGCAAACGATAATTCTCGCCGCAAAAAAACAGACATTCATGTATACGGGGCATGTATACAGCCAAAATGCATAACTTCAGCGCCTTCCGCAAAAACATATCCAACCGTAAATTGTACACAATAGGTCCTAAAAACTCAATTCAACCAATCACAAGACATCACAGATCCCAAATCCATGTTACATCGGCTACTTCATGTACTCGTGGCAGGGACTAAATACATACGTATACACACACGCGCCGGGTACCCTACTAAGGGAAACTAACGGCACACGAGATCGGTCGCCTGAGTCATAGTTCTTCCCATACGATCGTATGGACACTACAGCAGAATTATACCTCACTGATAGTGGTGCGTACAATACGTAGGGGGCTGTACCCAAAACGAAAAAAAACCTCTGCGATGAAAAAAAAGCACGGATATAAAGCATTAAAAATACATCGCAGTCCTCGGACCCGCCAAGTGTCGACTACTGCCGTCGCGGATTTGTGAATGATTGGCCTCATATGACCATTTACCTTAATATGTGACTTTGACCTTTTATAAACAATGACAGCCACAGGTTCCTGAGGGGATTCTAAAATACTCCTCATCTTCACGTGCGCTTCAGGGAGCTCGAAAAATCCGTGGTCAACTATGGTAAGCCACTGAGTGCTTAGGGAATGAGGAATTCTAGTTAATACCAGGGCATTTTTGTAGTGTGCAACCATACAAGCAGCCAAAACATAAATACGTCATTGGAAATACGTTAGGAGTTATTCACTGTATGTGATGGGGTCTAAGAAATATTCATGTGCATACAATGGCTTTGGGCAGCCCTCGCTGCACACATCATAATGTTACGATATAAGCTCGAATTGTTATGTATTTCAGAATCGTGTTCGGTTTTCCCTGACTTGAAAAGTACGGCAAATAATTTACGTGGGACACGGACTTTTCTTCAATTACGTACACTTCACTACACGGAAACTTTATTTAGCCCAGGAATCAGCCTTTATTTGATGTACAGATCAAATTCCGGTGGTTTTTATTTCATTCACCCAGGTTGTTGTCTCTTTCCATTTGATGCAATAATATCTAAATTATAATATATATATATATATAGTATAGTAGTTGCTCTCTTACCAGTTGAAGGTTATACTCGAACGTTCTACAAGGCTAAAAGACATTTCGCACTGCTGCCATTCCCACATGTGGACGTTTTTGACTGTATATCATATAATATAATATATTATATATATATATATATATATATTAAGTATATCTAGATATATATATCTATATAATATATATATTATATAGTATATTATATAGATTTCCTGAACATAGAGTCCGTTAGGGGGACCATTAAATAATTGATTAGTTATAATGAGCTTTGATAGTTTATTTGCAATTAATTAATATTCATACCTTTGTTATCCTAGTGGATTATCCTTCATTATGCATAAATTATATTCAATCCGTTGACGGATTAATCGGCAATACAAAGGGAGCGTTAGGGGGAAGGCATATTTCACCCTAACGCCGTAATGAGTAAATATCAAAAGAATCTATTTCCCCCCTCAGCCAGGAGATAGCTATATGCATATTTTGCGAAATCCTTTTCACGTCATCTCTGGTAGATTTAAGTTTCGTTCAGCCATATTCTCGGGAACCGAATGTATGAATGTTGCTCGAATAAAAAAATCGTGACATACATTATCCCATTTTCTTAAATGGAACCATTAAAGGCTGTTTTGTGTTAATGTTTACTTTGTAATGGAATGTTTAATTGTGAAAAGATTAATGGCCAGATTAACTCAATCATCGTTAGGTTATTAATTCAGAAATTTACATTGAGGAATTAGGCTAATCAATGGTAAATGCATTCATATTTGAAGCATCTAAGTAGGAACATGTTTGCAGCTAACCAACTCTGGCAAACACAAGCCGAACGTGCATTTTGGTATCTTTTTTAACCCCGGAAGTATATCTTCATGAATTTTATTCCCCAAACAAATACAAGGGGTGACTTTCTAGAAGTTAGATTTACGAACTGTTTGATTAGATTTAGACGAAAAACATTTGTATTATAGATCCGTATAGGTAATAAGTTTTCCAAAGGTACAAGACGCGAGTGTGAATTGTTGTTATTGTTCTTCAAGTTTTCCAAAGATTCAAGACGTGTGTGTTTAGAAATCATAAACTTCTTCATTTAATAGTCGTCTCAGATTTGGGCATTTAGCGTGCGAAAAACACTGTATAGATCCGTATAGGTTTCTTTTCACCTTCGGCGTACGTCGCATTGAGCCAACACGAGTAATTATAGAGGGCGAAATAACAACTTAGGCTAAGGCCTACATTAACGCTCGGAAGAAGATTGTTTGGTACGTAATTTACAGAATCAGTGAACCGGCTAGCTCACGTTGTCCAACACGTGTATATCAGAAGTCTTTGTTCTGTAATCAAAGTAGTTCGGAAAGTTGTTTATTGATTCCTGACAATTATATATGCCGCATGTTACCTTGTTAAGTAAAGAAGCAGCAAAACCGCGGAGGAAAATGTGAAACGGTGAAGTTTTCAGTTGAAGTGCAGGCCTGTTGAAGTGCATTGCTGTCGTTGTTTCTGAAGTTTCCAAAGATTTAAGACGCTTGTGTACATTGCTGTGGTTCTTCAAGTTTTCTTAAGTTTCAAGACGTATGCTTACAAATCATCTTACAACAATCGGAGTATCATATTAAAAGATGTCTGTGAAGGATTGCGTTTCTAGAACGTAGTGATTAGATTTAGACGAACAACGCTATATAGATCCGTATAGGTTTGCGCCGCTTCGTTTCCGTGTGTTGATTGCATTGAACTGAATGTGTATGTGTAGTGGCCCGTGTTACGCAAACAACAAATTTAAAGAAGGAAAGCCACAGAGGAAAGCTGATTTCTACATATTTACCATTACTTATGTAACATGTCCAAGAAATTATAAGCCCAAGTAGAGTAACGTTGCGCTATAAGTGACGAATTATACACTATGAAATCTCAATTTTTCTCATTTTGTGTATTGTTTTGGAATCTTAAAACGCGATATGGCGGTACTAAGAGTCAAGTCTAAGTTTAAAATTCATCTAATATGTTAATGTGTTCTAGAAAATAGATGCGAATTATGTGATTACGGCTCTGTACAACGCTATGGGATTATTTTGTGTTGATTGCTATGCGACCTCCATACTTGCCGTAATAGAGGTGCGCACGCTTGTTGAATGTTTTCGAAGGGGTATTTGGTGCCAAGGGGTGGGTGGGTCAGGATAATCCATAAACATCCTAAAGCGCCCCCCCAATTCCATTTACAGTGAAAACAACATAGGCCTATACATATTAAGGTGGATGGCCCGATTTAGTATATTAATGTTTCAATCTTGACATAATGGCTTTGTGCCGCACCCTTCTTCTTAAGTTTTCGCGCGACCTTTCAATCCTTTATGAGGGTGAGAGCTAAAACATGATTTGTAAGCCCATAGGTTAAACTCTGTAAAGTTAATTATGGTCAACCAAAATGCAGTACATTTCGCAGAACTTGACGAGGTGTTCTTCGCAAGTGTCTACTTTTGGCTTAACACAAAAATTAAGAAAAGTTCTTGGTCAAATCATATTTTTTTTTTCTTGGAATTTGTTCACAATAGTGGCACAAATACTAGAATGAGCACCCGGCGCGATCTTTAACTCAATAATTTTATTCGACATCTAATTTTCAGTGTTGTAAGCATAGGGAAAAACCATAAAAGCAATTTTTTTCCGTAACACTATTTGTTACGGAAATGGACAATCAGACAGTAATGTCAAGCGAGTACATCTACTACGTATCCTCAATATCTGAACAAAAAGAAGAACCATTGAGGGAGGATCATTCAACTGAGATCACCAGCATGATAGACTAAAATTTTTTTGCCAATATAGGCCTTGGGCCAGCCAGCCACAAATGGGTGTTACTCTACCTAAGAAGGGTACAAATTCTAGCAATGCTTTTTGAAAAGCTACATTTCTATGTAGACAAGCCATCTATATAATTCTATTGAGTAGCTTAGACTCAGAATTCAGTCGTTTTTTTGGAAAGTGTACAAATCCTCTATTGTATTGATATACACAATAGGGATAACAATAGACAGGATTGGTCATTTGATGACTCATACATTGTCTCGCGTGTAACTCTAACTATCACTTATTAATCATTTTTAATGAATAGTCTTATGAAAGCATAAATATTCTTCTTGTTTCTTTGAAAATATCAGCTTAAGCATTTTATATCTTAACAGCATGGGAAAATATTTTGTACTTAAAAGAAAACTAATTGCTAATTCGTCTTAACAATGTTTTATTTGTTTGGAGACCCAGATACCTTTGACAAGGTTTTCTTCTTCTTTTTTTTCCCAACCGAGAGCTTTTTTTCCTTTTTTTCCCCCCACCCTTGGTGCTAATTTTTTAATCACATTTAATTGAAAACTAGGTAAAGAAACTATATAAGCAATGCCAATTTCACGCACAAAGCACTTTTAGGTTGACCACTTACACTAACAAATGCCTCATAAAGATCTAACCCCACATGCAATTTTTTTTTCATTTTGTTGTGTTTAATTTGAATTTGTTCTAACCTCTCGAATATACAAATTCCTTTCTTAATCTCCCCAGGCATTGATCTTAATAGGTACTATCAGTGAATGGCTAATTTTGAATCTAAAAAATTAAATGTGTTTGATCATTGTCCCAAGATAAAGCGCCCTGACGCACCCTTTAAGACCGAACCAACCTCAAGCACAAGTAATTCAGTATGAGGCTCTATTCGTTTCAGATCTGAAATAACTGCAACAACACAAATTGAAACGAAGTAATCACAATTTTTTCAGGCATATGTTTCTCTCACTTATTCTACAGACCCATCCTTGCAGATGAACTTGAAAGTATCATGTGAAGACACCCAGTTAATACTCCACCCTTTCCAAAATTACGTCATTCAAAACAGGCGAGATACACTTTTCTTATATACTTTTGGTTAGTCCCAAGATTCACCTTAAAATGGACAAAATTTCAATTAAATCAACTTGCTTGCGCCCCCTGCACAGAATCGAAGTGCCATGCATTCCTTTATGCCATATAGTGCATCGGCAATCAGAGAAACGATAGTGTACCATAACGATTCACCAATAGGAATGTGAGTTGACTAAATAGCTATAGTAATTTTTCCCAACTTTTGGCATGGAGTGGCTCACCTCACAAAATGTTGCCCAGTGCAATTGTAATTGTTTTAAAAAGAATTGACAAACAGGATTTAACTAACTTTAGGCCATATGCATGTAAAATAATCTGTAACACCGCCACATTTTTAAAACTATAAAACCTTACAATCTACTCAATGCAAGTCATGTTGCATATAAAGCACAAAGACTTTGACCACACTCAATTGGACCAACAGAAAGGCCAACAGAAGGCAATAACAGCACTTTTTTGAAGCGCACCCCATTTTTCTAAAAAAAATAGATTCCTGCAATTGTATTGGTAACTTTCCAGTAACTACACCTGTGAATTGTAAAACTCGAACATGTCTATGTATCGCAAAGAGATAGTGGAATTAAGATAATATCGGAGATTCCGCATGATAATTCACCGGCTGCTGGAAACGCCTTCAATTGAAATAGCCTGGAACTCATTACGTGTCTCCGCTCATATCTCCATTAGTTAATCCGTTTAGGTTCAGAGTAGTCAAGTTAGAGGTCAGATCATTTTTTGGTGAGGTGGCACTATTTTCACAATGGACGGCAGAATTTGCCATCCATTTCCTCGCCGTTAAATTACAAGGAGGATCCGGATCCTAATTACAAAATCTTTTCTTATGAAAAATACACACTTTTGAGCATTACATCGCAGTAGGCCCTACATTTTTTCTAGCCATCACCAACACAACTGGCAAAAATCCAAAGTAGAAATTTGGGGTCCCTCTTCAAAAAACGCTTGTTATTGTTCTTGAGCAATTGATTCAAATTAAATGGTAAAAGGTGGGTTTCGATGCTTAAAATCGCATGGCATACAGGCAGGGAAGCCAGGTGCAGCCCCCCCCCGAAGAGCTTTACCGGGAAAAAAAATGGAAAAATCGTGCTAAAATCAGCCTTTTTTGCCTGCCCACGTGACATTTTACCTACCCAGGAAAATCTGACTCTAATCACCTCCGAATAAACTGGAAAATCTGCCCTCAAACCCGGAATTTACCCCCTAACAAGTCCCCCCCCCCCCCCCCCCGATTGCCTTCCAATTATCATTATTTCGAAGTGTAATTCTACTCTACAACAATGGCCAATTAAAAGCGTCCCCTTAAAATCCCCTCACCCTATTTAACCCAATGCTGGTACGCAGGAGTAATTTCACAAATGGGAAAAAGGTGCACTTTACTGATTTGTTTGATAAAAAGATCTAAAATGTCGAGAAAATTTTGACAAAGAAGTCCACCTTTTGGTGAAAGAATGTTCAAAAGGCCAAAAATTATCATGGTGTCTGGTCAACTTTTCGAATTGTCTACACAGCCCCCATACACACCTTATCTGAAGGTGCGTTTCATTGTCTAAAATTAAAACTTTGGGAAATGGGGGGGGGGAGCGCGATAATATCCTATTCGCCCCCTCAGTTGTAAAAAAGTATGTGTGGACGTGTGTTCTCCATCCCCATGATTTCCTCCAGCGGAAAGCTATTCGTGGAAATTTCAATCTATTTGATGAAAAGTGCACACTTGCCTAGACACATTTGTACATTTCTGATTTGAACTTTGAACCTATTTTGTGCTGTATCTCCCCAACTAAAGGTCACAAAATTATGACTGTACCTTTTTAATCTCTGATCCTATAACAAGTGTATGTGTGTTTCAAATTGATCGGAGCAATTTTCAATTTTGCCCCTATAGACCATATCCAATGACCCTGTACTGGCCCCTCTGGACATAGCTACTCATCTGATTTTCTAGCATGCGTTTTGGTACACGCCCCATGGTTTCTACACACTGGTCAAAATCATTTTGTCGTACCCTTCTTAGGTAGTGCAACCCCTTCTGGCCCATGCACTATCCTCAGCACTCACCTCTGAGGGCCAACCGACTTTCCTTTTTTTTTTCATTTTCTCTTATTGCCTTCACCACTTCGTCCCGGCTGACCCTCTTAACTGGCCCTTCCACCACATCAGCCTCTACCTTCTGACGCCACTCATTCTCCTCATTAATGATTCTCTCCATATGCTTCCTCCAGACTCTGGCCTCTATCTTTCTCACTGAAGTTCAATTTTCCATCACTTCCTCTCATCCATCTTCCCCTTCAACATCTCTTCCATCCTTTTTCATGGCCCTTCACTGTCCTTATAATAACCTTGTTTGTATTCTCTCTAACTCACTCTCCAGCTCCTTCTCTGCCTCCTCCTTCATAAGCCTTCGCAACCCCACTTTCTTTGCTCGCTCTTTGCCTCTTATAGCGTACCTTATTCTCTCTTCTGTATCCATGTTTCTCTATCCTTAAATGCAAATGACTCAAAATCCAGGTACGACTTTTTTTGAACAAATTGTAAAATTTAGGATTTAATTGATGGCATTTCCGCATTATTTGATAGATAGGATATGTTCAATCAGTAAATATTAGTGATCAAGATAATTTCCAAAAGAAAATTTTACTAACTAACCAATAAATAATGCCAATTGTAATTTAAGCGTAACCATGGTTGACATAGGGTTTTCCGGGGGGTTTGCAAATCAAACATTAGGAAAAATAACAACATTTAACTTGGTTTATCAGGTTTTTTTATAATTTTTTCTAATAAAGATCATATTTATCCAAGACATACCACAAATAATATTTCAGAAGGTACTTTTTTCATTTATAGTGAGTTAAAGAAGCGGGACACGAAAGTAGCACTTAACGAAGAACCACCCACAAACCAAACATTCTTAAGATTCCTTTAGCCCTCAATTTCACAAGGCAATGAGGAAAATGTATTTTTCGTTCTGATATCAAACTTTTGACCACTTGCCTTTAAAATCTGGGGTCGGGACGGAGGCTATAGCGATCTGGCCATGTACCTTAACAATTTTAATATATGCTTTCCCCCTGAAAATACACGTGCTTCCCCTTATGTGCTTCCCCTAGGCCCCACCTAAAAAAACTGGTTTACGCCACTGTATAGAGCTGTAGACTATCTCATTTTTAAAGGCAAGAAACTAAAAACAGTTGTCTCAGCTAGACAAAAAAAGCTGTTAGCGTCCTGGCTCACATAGTTTAAAACAATTTCGTTTTACGCTATTTCTGAATTTTTAAGATTTTGTTTTTCAAAACTGTCAAGCAAAAGAGACATTTTGGTCGCAAAGTGACCATATGAAACTCGTGCCCATGTCGATAATATGTGGGTACAACATTATTTTTTCTTTTTTACCTAATTCTCTACTTACAAACACACTCTGAATATTTCCAAATTTTCAAAGTATACTCGAAAATAGAATCTACATTTCTGATACCAAGCAATGATTTCATTATAATCCTATATGAAGAAGTAAATCTTAATATCAAAACCAAAACTCCAATTTCAAGCACTGTAATTCCAAAATAAATTTAAAAAATACACAAAAACGGATGCATTCATGATTGAACGGGCAATTACTTTTAAAGGTATTTTTTATTTATGAATTGCGAGTTTACACAAAACGTCAACTCTGATAATGCATCACTGGGAACCCTCCAAGTTTCAACTTTGATATAAACATGAGTTCGAGAGAAACTTACAGTCGGATACTTCAGCGGCAATTAATTGCTTATTTGAGCTTCTAACTTTCGACAAAATGTCACTGGGCAGCTATCTCCAGATTATTACCCACATGCTGTGCTTGAACTTCAACAAAGTTTGACATCTTTGCTGGCACAGGATCACATGATAGTGCACCTGCCCACAGACTATTGCTGTCAGAAATCGCCCTACAGGAACTTTTCTGGGACCGAGTTGTAGCCCTGAATCGTTCTGTGGAATGTCCCGCCAGGCCCCCTGATATGACACCTTGTGGCTTGTTTCTTATGGGAAGCAAGTTATACACCCATTCCACCGCTTAACCTCCGATATGTGAGCCCGCATTAAACATGAGATGGAAGTCTTACGTGATGATGCTGCAATAGTTAGATGGGCTGAGGCTGACATGCGACTCGTTGCAGACTTGTAGCGAAGAGAGGCGGACATGTTAAGATGAATCATGGTTCAAATTCCGGTAGTATTAAAACATCAACAATAATCTTGGTTCATAACGCTCTTTTTCAAACTTACAATTATCTTTATGCCCCAACTGTCGCAAGTGAAATGCTTCATTTGAAAGGTGTCATTTGAAGCTTTATTATTTTTAGTCAAAAGCACCATTTTGCCAATTAACCCTTTGTTTTTTAGGTAAGATTTTTTTCTGGACGCTCCTAGCTAGGGAACAGTGAGATGAGACAGAAACCGTACATTTAGTACTGGAAGAGTGACTTATAGGTAAGATAGAAAATCCCTTGCTTGCAACCAATCTGTCCTTCCACTCAAATACACAAATACGTTTTTGCCCAATAAATACTTAAAGTAACGGTGAAATGAACCACGAACAACTATATTACTATTTAAAATTGCGGTGTGATCAAGCATAATAATAAAATTATGCCGGTACCGCCTCTAACAAAAGCGGTAGCATGATACTCAATGAAAGGTTTTCATACACT
>JAMKCH010022489.1:0-17744 GCA_023653785.1 Ophioderma brevispina | reverse complement strand
CAAGTCCATCGTAGAATTTTCTGCAACGCAGGCCCGCCCGAATTTATACTCTCTCGGTCTCTATCCGTCATAGTATATGGCAAATATCAAAATCTTGGGAGAAATTTTAAGTAAAATGGAGAACATGCCAAGTTGAAAGTTTAATAGAGAAGCAGGCAGGTCCAAACATCATCGTGTACCCCTCACGCAAGAAAACTTTCGACACCTTTGGTATTTAGCATGACAATCTAATCAACGCTTGGGTTAGTTAGTACTTTCAAACTGGGGTTGTCACTTTTCATGGAGGGCCCAGTTAAGGTTACAAAGGGGTCAAAAGTTTCAAAAGGCTCAATAATGTTGAAATGTACGCTATATTGTCCGTTCTAGTCATAAGGATTCCAAATGCTATAGTTTGTACAATAGATGAGCATTGGTTTGGGGAGTTATAGGGTATAATGGCTCTTTGAAAATGGTTTGAAAAAAGACAAATTTCTACTTGAATTCCAACTGTCCATATTTATTTAATACTCCTATTTCCTAGCTCAGTTCCTGTCCCTATATTTTAATAATATAGGAATGGGAAAGAGGCCCATAGACGTCTGTGGCGAAGATTGGTTTTGAAGAAAGAAATCAAAATTATCAAGTTGGGATCCTGATTCATCCGTAAGGATATTGTACTTAGTAGAAACACTCGAAACACTCGATTGAAACAAAATCAGAACGAATGCATTTAAAGGCCTCGAAAGTGGCCCGCGAAAATATCAAAAGTTGCAGAATTCTGCATCTTTGGAGGGTGACAAATAGCACCGGGGAGAGAAATCACTGTCATTTTTCCGATCAAAAACACAAAATTACAGTTTTCACGGACCCATCATTAGCAAGAGAAAACAACTCGCTACATGATGAATAGTATGTTTAATTAAATTTTAAATACAACTGTACAATTTAACTTTCTAAAAATTTAAGTTCTCACAAGCTTCCCATTAGCGTTCTACGGAAGCTTCTAAGAGATTTTGGCCCGAAATTTGCTCCAGGACCAGCTGCTCCAGGACCCGCTGCTCCAGGACCTTGGTCTGGGACATAAATAATCTGGAAAAATATTCTAAGTCAAAATATGCTCACGGAGCATATTTGAATACGCAATGGTCCAGGAGCATTATGGCAATAGTCCTGGAGCAGTATTGACTTAGAATATTTCGGCACTGCGTAGTCAAATATGCTCCTGAGCATATTTGAACTTAGAATTTTTCCAGATTATTTATGCTCCAGGACCATACAGTTCTGGAGAAGCTGTTCTGGAGCAGATGGTCCTGGAGCATCATGTCGGGCCAAACTCTCTAGAAGCGTTACGGAACCGTAAGACTGGCTTATTTTTCCGTCCCATTTTATCTATCCATTACTGTGTAGTCACACAGGTGAGTTATCCTCTTGCATACATATAACGCTGTATTCTTTACACAGCTTCCAGTTCTGACAAATGTTCAGAACTTCTTTTTGACATGAGTTAAATGGCTCATTTTCAGCTCCTTACTGATGCTTTTGAGATATTTACTTTTGATGCAATTTGTAATTTGTAACATCTGTGTTCGGACTTCATTTTGTTTGTTTGCATAATTTGTTATTCATAATTGCTGTTTGGTAGTCCAATATCCTCCATTCTTTGTTAGAGCAACTCTATGAGATTTCGGCAGTGTCTCGTTCTGATGTCTCTCATCTGGTGATTTTTGACTCTCTGCTAAGCCTCTTTTTACCATCTCTTTATACTCTCTCTCTTTTTAGGACCTTTACTCTATGTACAGTCCTTTGTGCCGATTAATATCCGTGGCGCCAGATCATCAGGAGTATTTTTTATCTTTGTTCGTGATTTGAACTTATTGGCGTGAGGAAGAGCTCTTTGCCTTCATGTTGGCTTTTAAAAAAGGGTGTAGGTTCTCCTAAAAGCTCTAATGTCAAGATATTAAAGAGTATTCAGAGATGGATTTAAGAACATACCACTGCAATGTACATCAAAATGATCTTCCAAGAGGAGTTACAAATCACTCTCTGCAATGCACTAAGAGAGCTTGCATCAGGGGAGCTATCAAATGTATTAAGGAGAGCTGTAGGGGAGCAAAAACCTCACTCGCCTAAAAAGACAAATGTCTGAACTTGGCCGGCAACATTTGGAGCTTCTTGTGAGCGCTTACCGACAAGTCTTCACCTGGAAGGTGGTCTGCTAATGTGTCGCGAATGGACGGTGCTAATAGCAACCAATAGGGAGGCCATCACTGGGTTGAACAGTAAGCCAGGGCTGCTTCAGAAAAGGAGTCCTGCACGACTTCGCCACTCAAGCAAATTATGTACTTCAGCTCCCTGCTAAAGGAGTCGTCCGTCCACATTTCTATTGTTCTGTTGTGCCTTGTTGAATTTTGTGTTCTTCCAGTATATTCGTATCCCTTCCTACTTCCACCATCTATGGTCCTGTGATTGTATCTCTATATAATCTAAGACACCTGAAGTCAAAAAGGCATTCTGAAGTGGTTTCACCTTTGTTAAGAAGTAACGATGTGCGGTGCTATCGTATGCATAGCTAGCATTTCTGAAATAAAACGTGGAAACTTATTCCATAACCCAACGTAAATCAATGTCCTTTTCTTTTCGATTTGAAAACCCCAACTTTACAGATAATATCCTCCCCAAGACCTGTTGATGTATCGTGAAATAGCTGATCACGGTGCGCAGCAAATCCTGTGCCAACTTCTCCCTGATGAATATGGCATTTGTGCATATTTCTTAAAGTCTGGAGACTTTCGTTTGGAGGACCTATCGCATCTTGTGAAAAAGCTTTCCAGGGGTGCATCCCACATCTGAACTCATTTTGCACCAATTCTTTACATGTCTATTAACTCATGTGTGTTCTTTTTATGCCGCAGCTTCTGCATTTGTTGTATTTGGTATACACAACTCTTTGTCGTGTGAGTTCCATATTTTTGTTTTTAATATTAGGTGATAACACGTACTTAGTGATTGCACATATTTGTCATCACAAAATTTATAGAGTTGCTTTTAAAAAAAAAAATCATATTAGTCTTATCCACCATTTTTTAAACATTTCTAATAGCGTGAGCTTTTTTATTGCACATTCCAGGAGCCACTATTTGTCTGGCCTGCCCAAATACTCAAACTTATAAAAACAGGCCATTTCTTCAATTCAATGAACTCAATTTAAACAAAAATATTTCGGGTCCAAAAATATTTCAAGTCCATTTGAAGAAAAAAATCAAATTTCTTAATTTACATACAAATTTCCAAATTTACAAAGTGTTTGAAATTACCCGTTTATTTATGTGCAAAATTAATTGACCCAATACTATACAAGTTTGTCGCCAAATTTATGTACAAAGTTGATTTAAAAAATAGTTTGTCACCTATGTACAGTTTGACACCAAAATCTATATACAAGATTTATGTCACTTGTCTGCATATCCCTTACGTCCCCTAAAGGACATTTTTGTCACTTTTCAGAAAATCACAGAGCGGACCCCTGCCTTGTTTTCTATGAAAATTTCCCCTAGATCTAACAAGGAAAAAAAGGCTACCTTGCTTTTTTGCGGTGATCGTCAGGTTCGTAGTCATTTTCCTCTAGGGACGTCTTCTTATCGTGTCCAAACACTGTGGTTCTGAAATATGATCCAGCCAGAGTTGGGTACAACGTCTGGCTGCTTCACTGAATTCCGCAAGATCCTTGTTTGTGCATTGTTGCTCCAGCAGTGGGCAGCCCAAGAGATGTTCCATTATCTGTGTTGCTGTTCCACAACCACAGGTAGTGTCTTGATCTGCTTCCAGGTAGCCCCACTTCTGCAAGGAAACCTTAAATCGGCCAATTCTGGTTCTCAATCTGTTGAGGCATCGTCATTCAGCCCATGAGGAGTCAGCTCCAGGTGGGAGATGCTCACCAGGTTCAATGCCAATAGATGTTACTTGGTTGATGGCAAGTCTTTCTTTCCACAAGGCGACTCTCTTGAGCTCCTAAGAGACTGTTTCCAGAGGTTGGACTTTGCTTACAAAAACTCTCTGGATTTAAGGCAGTTGGCAGCGGGTATCTGTCCTGACATAGGGTGCTTCACATTAGATACTTGGCAGCTACGCTCTTGCATGCTCGGTACGTAGGGACGTAAGGGATATACAAAATGTGTCGCCCAAATATCTGTACAAATGTCTTTATACAACAGTCTATATAAAGTGTACGTTACCGAAGTATATGCAAATGTTTTACAAGTTATACAGTCAAGTTTATTTACAAAGCTTATTGACAAATATGTTGGATTTTTCAAAACTACATATGTTCAAATTATATTATAAATGTAATTCCAAGCTACCAAAGTAGCCATCAAGTATGCGTATAAAACCAGCACTAGCAAGCATGTATTGATTGATGCAGATAGGCTGTAGATAAGTAAAAAACATGTAATTAGAATGCAGATGTAGGATTGCGGGTAATAAACAGAATGCAGATGTAGGATTATAGGTAATAAACAGAATGCAGATGTAGGATTACAGGTAATTAACAGAATGCAGATGTAGGATTATAGGTAATAAACAGAATGCAGATGTAGGATTATAGGTAATAAACAGAATGCAGATGTAGGATTACAGGTAATTAACAGAATGCAGATGTAGGATTGCAGGTAATTAACAGAAGGCAGATGTAGGATTGCGGGTAATAAACAGAATGCCGATGTGGATTGCAGTACTTAGCAGAAGCAGTTGTATGATGCGGGTGAGCAGGAATGTAGGTCAGACACAAGCAAGCAACCTTTAAAGAAAAAAAACAAATAATCTATACTACTAAAAATGACGATCTGTCTGCGAGTCTATCCGGCTATGCGTTCGTTATGCTTGACAATTATGGGGGTATTTGGCATGAAGGGAGGACAGTCTGACCTAGCTTTTCTAGGAGGGTTTTCAGAAGAGTGATCCAAAAGGTCCAAGGTAATTAGATGAGGCGATTCGATTTTTACGACTACGCATCAAATCGAACGAAATGCCGTCACGCAACCGAGTTGGCCCTCTGCGACCTTGATAGTAAAATGTAGCACCGCCCACAGACGAAGCGATCCCAGGGATCCGATCAATATGCTATTGAAAAAATGATCTTGGTCACGGTTACAATCTGACCCATACTAAAATCATCAATGACGCCTTCGCTGACGATTTGTGTACCAGTAACTAAAGGGCCCACCAAAGATTCATGATTTCTGAGCAAATCAATGGGGATTAAAAACTCCAAAACCTTCCACAGAAGGTCACTGTCAATTTACCGCGGATCGGAAAAAAATCAAGGTTTTTTTTTTTAACTTTAGGGATGAGATTTCGACAATTAATCAGGGACCCGCATAAGTTTCGTGGGTCTTTGGTTCCATTCCAAAGTACACCTGCGAGGTTTGTGAGTACCACGAAAAAATGTGTGTTGAAAAAAAGGAGCTATGTTAAGTCAATAAAGTCCGTCGGGAATAAGGAAGAGGGGAAGGGAAAAGTCGGAAAATTTCTCACTCAGTACATTGTCGTTGTGACATTGGCCATATCAACAAAGCTCATCACCACCAAATGAATACAAGCAGAGTTCTACGCTGATTACATTCTTCCATCCCTCCTTTTCCATTCGCTGTCAACGATATGTGCGCAACTCATCTTGGCAATTCCGGATTCGTTGGCTAATCATTTCCAAAAGGATTGTAGGTAATTAAGAGAATGCATGTGTAGGAGTGCAGGGTATAATTAACCAGCATGCATGTGATAGGATTGCAGGTGGTAATTAACCAGAATGCAGGTGTAGGATTGCAGGTAATAACAGAATGCAGGTGTAGGATTGCAAGTATAATAAATAGAATGCAGAATTTTAGAATTGCAGAGGTCATTTCATTGAAAAACTCTGGCCGGCCTCCAATATGGCCCAATTTCGATTCTCCATTTAGAAAGTCGCACATCCGCCACCTTTCATTTCTTTTTGAAAGTGATGGATAGCAAATCTTTGTATAGAGAGGGAGAGAGATTAATCTGGGCAACGATTGATGACCGTGTAATGTAAATACAAGGAGATATGGTTCACCCGGACTCCATAGACACGGAATAAAGCGCGAAACCAACAACTAATGTGCGTGAAGAGTTCGCTGAATCCAGTGCCTATTACTGTGGTAGGGGGGACTCTGAGTCCGGCGACCATATTTCCTATAAAAATATGATATTGAAATGTTTGTCATGTTGGAAACAATAACATTGTCTGTAATGTTTAAAGAAAACGTCTTTAAAATGTTTTCTATTTTTTACACCTTTAAAAAGTTCACCAAATTGTTTTAGAACTAATTTGTAACCGACCAACATGGTTGACTGGTTATGGGAGGGGAGTATTTACCTGTATATTTCCCATTACCTTTGTTGTGCTCTTGCAGAGGGTTTTTAACAGACCATCTTCAAATTATTTATGCATCCAGAGATTTTATAGGGTCGTCAAGGAGAAAACGAATTTTGAAAGCGATTTGAAAACACAGCTGTACCATGGGCAAAAGTCGGGCACTGTGTTCGTTATGCTTTTTGAACTATGGGGCTGATATTTGGCATGAAGGGGAGGGGACAGTCTGACCTTAGCTTTTCTAGCGGGTTTTCAGAGTGATCCAAAAGGTCAAAAATCATCTAGAGGAGGCGATTTATTTTTACGAATACGCACAATCAAATCGAAATGGCCGTCACGACAACCGAGTTGCCTCTCTATTGCCGACCTTTATAGTCAAAATAGCACCGCCACAGAGGAAGCGATCCCAGGGATCCACATCAATCTCTTGAACATGCTCGTGGTCACGGTTATAATGACCCATACTCTAAAATCATCCATGACGCCTTTCGCTAGGACGATTGTGTGTACCAGTAACTAAAGGGCCCACCAAAGATTCATGATTTCTGTGAGCAAATCAATGGGATTAAAACTCAACCTTCAAAATGAAGGGTCACTGTTAATTACCGCGGATCGGAAAAAGTCAAGGTTTTTTTTTTACTTTAGCTGATGAGATTTCGACAAATTTAATCAGGACCCGCATAAGTTTCGTGGGTCTTGGGTTCCATTCCAAAGTACACCTGCGAGGTTGCGCGTAACCACGAAACACGTAGTGGTGAAAAAGAGGTATGTTAAGTCTAATAAACGTCCGTAGGGAGTGAAGGAAGAGGGGAAGGAAAGGAAAATCGGAAAATATTCTCACTCAGTACATTGTCGTCGTTTTGACCTTGGGCATATCACAAATTCTGCCAACAATGAATACAAGAGAGTCTACACTGATTACTTCTTCATCCCCTCCTTTTCCATCTCAGGGCTGTCAACGATTTGCGAAACTCATTGCCATTCGGATTCGTTGGCTAATCATTTCCAAAAGGATTGTAGGTAATTAAGGAGAATGCATTGTAGGATTGCAGGTGAATTAACAGAATGAATGGTAGGATGCAGGTAATTAAAAAGAATGCAGGTTGTGATTGCAGGTAATTAACAGAAGCAGGGTAGGAGCCAAGTAATAAATAGAAGCAGATTTTAGAATGCAGTCATTTCCTGAAAACTCTGGCCGGCCTCCATATGCCAAATTAGGATCGCCATTTAGAAAGTCGCACATCCGCCCAATTCATTTCTTTTTTGAAAGGTGATGAGGATAGCAAATCTTTGTATAGAGAGGGATAGGTATTACATATGTGCTGCAAACGAGATGACGGTGTAAAAGTAAAAGGAGATTATGGTCACCGGACTCCATAGACACGGAATAAAGTGTGAAACTCATGTTGCGTGAGAGTTCGCTGAATCCGTGCTCTATTTAGGTTGTAGGGGGACTATGAGTCCGGCGACTAATTTCCTATAAAAATATGATTGAATGTTGTGTCACTGTTTGGGAACAAACATGTCTGTAATGTTTTAGAAAACCGTCTTTAAAAGGGTCTATTTTTCACCCTTTAAAAAAGGTGACCAAATGTTTTAGAACTCATTTGTAACCGACCAACATGTGTTGACTGGTTCATGGGAGGGGTAGTATTTAGTACCTGTTTATATTTCCCATTACCTTTGTGCTCTTGCAGAGGTTTAACAAGACCATCTTCAAATATTTATGCATCCAGAGATTTTATAGGGTCGTCAAGAAAACCAGCTTTTGAAAAGCGATTTTGAAAAACCAGCGGTTCATGGGCAAAGTCGGGCTACTGTGTTTCGACGAAGTCCATCTGGTGCATAAATGGTTCGAATTGTTTCTCATAATTCTTGAAGTCATTGCTAATTTAGACTATGTATACGTTTCACTCAATTTGGATTACCGGGCTCTTTCAGACAATCATTAAATTGGTGGGTGAGTTCACTGTTAAAAATTTCCGTCAATAAGAAAACCGATTTTCCGTAAATTTCTGTTTTAAAAAGCCATTAGAAATAAAAAACTAAAAACATAAAAAATGTAATTTACGGGAAATTTTCAAAATTTCTGCAGCAATATTTCCGGACTTTTTTGGTTCCGTATTTTAAATTACGGGGGGGGGAAAAATTCTGTACAATACACATTTTTCTTCGTAATATGAGACAAATTTCTGTAAAATTACTGCAAATGTTTCCGTTAATTTGACAAGAATTTCGATAATTTCCTAAAAATGTCCTTGAATACTGCTGCCAAATTTTCCGTAAATTTACTGACATTTTTTAACAGTGTACGCATATTTTTTGATGCGGAAGCGTTCTTGGTATTGACGGGAACATGGACAAAAGGGCTCGCCCGAAGTCTCGAAAATCTTGCATTGGCCTCGGCTTGACCTATGTTCTATTGGCAGGTATTATGTTTCTTACAATCAAGGAAGATATTAATGTTCTTTGAAATGAATAATCAATAATTTTAGGCCAAAAAAAAAAAAATCTTGGTGCAATACTGCAGTGCGAGTAGCGTGTACTGCCCAACCCTGCAAATACGCATAAAATATGGGGCAACTCGTCAAGCCAGCGTCAAGAATACTCCTTTTTTATTATTTTTGAAGCCAGTTTAAACTATTTTTGTAAATTTCGCTTCTTCTTGCTAATAGAATAATAGTAGGATGCTATTTTCGGTTGATAACAGAAATATCGCACTCGCCAAAACATATCATGCTCGTCTTCGCACTCGCCCTATATTTGAATCTAGCTCGGGCGATTTTTCCCGTATCAACCTACAGCATCAATATTATATAATACTCTATCCACACCTGTAACACAAGTTCAAATACGAAGTTTGGCGGTCCTTCTTTCAGATCCAAACATCTAAGGTACAAGTGTGAGCCAAGGAGGAAATGAAAACCTGTTAAGCGGGGATTGAATGGCTAATTCAGAAAGTCACGAGGATCTAATGTTGACCATCAAACTCAGGTGAGGTGAGTATCTTGCGTGATGATTACTCACTGTACTTGATGGACCTTCTTGCACACATAAGTTAGAAACACCAACATTAGATTTCTAATGTGTGTGCTCAAGAGTTCACTTCTAAGCACCATCAATTACTATTATTCTCACATGCATAGCATGTACTGTAAAAAAAATTAAACCTATGGTGGGTGATAAAAGTTTAAACAATCATGTATATAGTGTAGGTACCTCCAATGACACGAAATCTTATGTATTTGAAGATCCATTAAGAAGAAAATATCTATAACAAAATTTATATAACAAAATATCGTTAACGGAATTAAGCACATGATACAGACTAGGTAGAAGGGTAATAAAATGTAATTATTCCAAAATAGGCCTTACCCCTCAGAACCTTTTGCCTGAATTTACTTAGTGCTATCTCTTTCAGGAAATGACCCAAGCGAATCGCTTTGGGATTTCACATAATTCGTCGGGACTGGATATGATGCGATGGCGATTTGTATAATGGCTCATCATCTTCCTCAATATAGCCAGTAGGGACGGCATGGACCTTCAATCTAGTGGAATTCAAAAAGTCAGTGTTGCGCGATTTGTCGTCGCGACTAAAGTGCCGCCGGCTGGCGATGACATCCCAGATGTCGGCGTGGATAGCATCCCCTAAAATAGAGACTACACATAATCACTACTTTGTGTTTGGGGGATTGTTGCCTTTCATATAAACATAATTATAATATTTCAATAGCACACTTTTTAAACCCTAACCAATCAGGAACCCATTACCCGGCATTGTATTTGAGGTAACGTCATGCCACGTTGCATGGTTATTATAGTTCATGGTATACATTGGGATTCAGGCTTGGCTGAATAATATTATTATTTGGTGTCTTGGCCGTTATTGGTGTATAGTACACCAATTTTTAGACAAGCATAATCATTATATGGTGTATAAGTATATACCAATTTTATACAGCATATTTAGTTACCCTGTTGTATGCACCCCATGCCCAGGGATATCCAGCCAGTACCACCGTCGGAGGTAGGTTGAGTTGCTTGTAGCGACTTTACGCATCTACAAACCTTACCAGCCAAAATGATTTTTTTTCCAGTGTCTATACTATGTACATTTAACTTAAGGTTCTTGTTCCGATCGTTTTTGGGACCCCCTGATTTACCCGGAAGTAAGTATCGAATGTATGATATCAGAGAAAAGGCTGTATTTTCTCATTGGTTGTCCTGAATTTTTCAGCTTGCAAATCTATTTCTTTTCAAGAATCTAGATAAAAACTACTGTTTTAGTGGTCAACCATCCATTATTGCACAGTAGTGAAATAGGGCGTTTTGCACTATGCATTTATCGCGTCTAAGCAAAGCTGCAAGTCTGTTTCCCAGACTTTTGTAATGCCAGTTGACAACTGTGGAGTGTTAAGCTCACACATTGGACTTTATTATCCTTCCCTGAACTGGGTCCTCGAGGCTGAAAGCATGACAAATGCCAAAGCTGGGTTATTACAATAGTAAAACCCAAAATTTAATTGACGAACATAGACCAACTGGCTATCATGCCCACACAGCTGGCATCATCATGTATGCCGAAAGTCAAATATCCATGCATTTTAGCACAAATTTTCCAAAATCCCTCGCAATTTTTCAAGCAGATAAAAATATTCCATCAACTACACCAAATCATAATTATACTTACTTTACATCCTACGTAAATTACTTATGCTCCGAAATAAACTAATTTAAATTTCGAGCTTCTATTCAAAATAATTGCACTGCAACTTCTAGGACATTGCGTAGTGTTAAAAAATTAGCCAACAAAGCTCACATACCAAAACTTGCATCCTTCCTCTTACGTGCATCTCTCCTTCACAATAAGTCATGAAACATCCTCAATAAGTCAATAACTTTAGTCCGGCACTACTTCATCTGGAGCACATCCTTCTCTGTCAGACTCCAGTCACACACTGCAGGCCAGTGCCCCACTTAACAACCAGAACACAAAAGGAACAAATACCAATAGATCCAATCACATAGAGAGAAAAAGTCAGCGATGCAGAGTAAAGGGACGCTAACAAAGAAATCACCGGTTCCCAAACACAAAGGGAAGATGCCAGGGCCAGAGAGAAAAGTTTTGAGCAGAAAAAAGAAACCTGCAATAGCTGAGTGACGACCTTCAGATGCATTTAGAACATACCAATTTTGTGACGATCGCACAAACGCATGAGCAGTTTGGGTGCAGGAATACGATTGAGCCTCGTATCTTGTGTCATCCTTCGCCCATGTTCCAGAGTATCAATTGATCAACTGTTCCCGCCAGAGTTCATTACGAACCTTGCATGGTTATGCGAGGCTTTCGGGCGGCTGTGATTGTAGCATACATTACGCATTGACCTGGCATAGTCGATGAGGAAGAACAAGACTTGCATGCTCCGGCTCTGACTCTTTCTTGCCACAGAGAAATAGCCCTCAGTGATCGACTCTGCAACTCCTCCATAATTGTGTTAATAGTCCGTCACTTGTTTGGGGGCTGGTATGGGCTGCTTCTCTGCTGGCTTTATACCGTCCTCGGTAATTTTCTCAACACCAACTCTTCCTCCTCATTCTCTATGTATCCACTATGGGCAGTGGACAAGATGGACAAGGTCTTCGAATCGTTCCCGTTGTATCCGTCCATGTTCCATTTTGACGGACATAGAATGTTCCTCTGGTACACTTGTAATGTCATCCATCCGTTTGGGATCCTTATTTTGTCTTCCTGGTCTGTTGTTAGATCAGCACAGCCTGTGGCGTTCATCTTATATGGCCTGTCAAGTAGTGCCTTTGCCAGGTTTACGGCATCCAGTGTCGTTTTTTTTTTTGTCGGTAAATAAAAATGGGGTTTTTTTTGATACATTTCTCAAGTTAGCTGTGCCAAATCCATCCACATCCCCCATTTTCCTTAGGCGTTGCTATCCTTGTAATCCATGTAAGTCAAGTTGGCCAAGTAGCCAGTTTACACTGTCTGCAAGTGCATAAATCGTAAAACCACACGGATATGTTTAAGAGGCATGAAGATTCGGCGCAGCATTGACTTTGATCCTTTGTAGGCAACCATAGCCTCATCTAGACCACTCCTGACCATGCATTATATTCAGTTCTTCTGGACAATGTCCCATAGACTGCAGCGAATAGAGTGGCTGTTTGGTTCTTGGTCTTGTTGTAATAATGCTGCTTCTCTTCAGCCGTTTCATGTGCGGCCAGTTGTCCGGATTAGTGGTTGAATCGGCAAATGCCATCTGCCATTCTGTTCTCAAATCTCTGGCGGGACATGGTTTCTTGTTTTGAGCTGTTATTCCAACCAGGCGGATTGACCAGTAATTCTTTATGTTGCTGATCCGTCACGCAACCCATTATAGTTCGGATCCCGAAGCCAGGCCCGTCTTCCGGCCACATGGTTTTTTCTTGGATCTTCTTTCCTGGATTTCTGGGCCTTTCTTTGCGTACTGCAAATATTTTGTCACTTAGCAATGGACTGGAGATCATAGCAGGAAACTGGAAGAAATAGTACGTGGCTTGAAAGACCCTGTTTGACTTTGAACTGGGACCTTTAGGGGCTTATTTTCCACTGAATGTCTGTCTTATCACCTTTGTATTATTCGTAGTCCATCCCTCTTCATTTGGTGGATACTCCCATAATCTTCATGTCTTCGTCAATCCGCTTTGGGTTTGCACACAGCTCCATCTCCAGCAGCTGTGGGTGGAGGTAGTTCTTTGTCACTTCATCATCCAGAAGCATCATCCCCCCGCTCCAGGAATGTATTCTGGACTCTTCCGACTCTTCGGTATCCATTTGATCATCATCAACCCCATGTATTCGTGTTTGGCCTTCTGCTCGGTTCATCATTTCCCTGTAGAAGGCCTGGGCCATAGTTTACAGCTTCCGTTTCCTCATTCCTGTAACAGATGTGCTGGGGCCATCATTTGCATCATCTGCTTCTTTCTCTTCACCCTCTTGTAACTGAAGATGAAGCATCAGTATTTGTCCCCTGCCTCACACGCAGTCTCTCTGGACTCAATGGTTTTCTCCCATCACTTCAGTGCAAGTATATTTTCCTCTTCTTACTTTCTTAGACTTCATCTCTTGCCTTTCTTGTGCACAGATATGCTGGGTCCATCTTCCTTTAGCGTCAAACTCTGCGTCTCCACTTTCAGTAGCACGCGGTCAGTGGCTATCATTGTTCTTCTTGCTCATTTTTCGTTTCTTTCTTAACTTTCTAGGCTATTTTGATGCACCCTTCATCCTGTATCTTTCCCTTCTTGGACTTGACTTGTTTTTGCCTCATCCTTCTTGACATTTTTACTTTTTCGCCTTCTTTTTCTTCTTGCTGTCTCAGTACTTTGCACACTGCTGTAGCGCCTTGTTGCGCTCGCTTACCTTGGTACTTTTTTCTTCTTTACAAGTACCCACTCTCGCCGTCCTCCTTGTCCTCTTTCTCTACAGTATCTTTCCACTTGAATCGGCATTGTGCAGAGCCTTTAAGTTGTGCTCCTGCGCACTCCTCAAACTAGACTGCATAGTTTGCAATTCTGGCTGAGAGCACTTCAAGTTCAGTAACTCCTCAGTTTCATTATGAATAATTTATCCCAGGACCTTCTGCTGGCCTTCACTTGCTTGAACTTCTGTTTGACCCTGTAATAAATGTAAAAAATGGGGCGTGATTTCCAGCCAAGTTTCAAGCCAAAAGTTACCATGTACATAAGTATTAGAAGAACATTTATAATTTTACAATATACACAATCCTCCCGCTGTTCACTGGGTGAGAACAAGGCGGAGTGTGCCTCAGAGCCCCTTTAGGTCCCCATGGCCGCAAGGCCAGGGGATCCGACTGACACCACGAGGAGGCGAGGATGAGTTGGGAAGGAGAAGCGATTATATAACACCTAGACTTGCTATTTGCAAGGTGTAAATAAGAGTTAATTTAACTCAAGTTCCGCTTCCATTCCCCTTGTCAGCCAACATATTGGAATAACTGACTATATATCAAATACCAAACCTCAACACAGCTCAGTTAAATGCAGTAAAAAAAATTGTCGTCCCGAGCAAGCTCGTGCGCGGAGTGCCCATCTCTTTCCTTAGAGTTTGGGCCACACTCCTCCGTATATTATTTTTGCTTTGGGGGGTTCGACTCTTTCTGTTGTGAAATCATTAAGCCCTTTAAGTGGTCACTGGGATTGTGTCAGTTGAAGTTACTAGTCAAGGATGTAGCTGTATTTGATTTAATCTATGCGTTGGTTTGGTTCCCCCTGATTTTGAGATGAAGATATATCTCCTTTTTATGGGCGATCCTCGCGTTATGCTTTGAAAAGGCGAAGCGGCCCGTATTCCTACTCAAACATTTGGATGTCCTTATTTGGTATATTTTCTGCTTTATCTGTGGCTCTTGAAAGGCTGTTCTCTTGAACACACGACCCATCCCCTCTAAAAAGCTACCTCGAAGTTTGCCTACTCTGTTGATGTGTTTGAGTGTATCGGTCACTGAAATGACATGTATGACGTCAATACATTTATTATTGAAATTCTGTGTGCGTGGAGCATTTATTTAAAAAAAGTTGGTCACCATATCATTTCTGTTGTGAAATTATTGAGGACTGTGAGTGTCACTGGGTTGGGATTCTTTCAGTTGCTGTTAACAATCAAGATTGTAGCTGTATTCCTTGAGCCTCTATGAGTTGGTTTGTCCCCCACCCCCCATTTTGAGATGACGATATTTTATGACCGACCCTGCCTTGTGCTTTGAAAAGGGGAAGCGGTCCGTATTTCTTCACAAAATGTTGATGTCCTTATTTGGGATTTTTTTCTGCTTCCTCTTGGAGCTGTATAAGTTACGAACCATCCTCTCTGAAAAGCTTCCCAGAAGTTTGTCCATTCTGTTGATCTGCTTATCGGTGTATCGGCGTCTGCAGTTCCTCAAGGTTTCTAAAATAGCATGTGCATGACCTCAATGATGATATTTGAAATTGTGTTCTAAGAGTATGACAATATCATGTAATTTTAAGTTCTAAACTAAAATCATCAAAGAAATGGTGCTTACACACGTAAAGTGTTTTGCTTACACATGTTCGATGTTAAATATTGTGGAAATCACAATGATCATGCAGTATATTCAAGAAGCATGATAAATAATAGCTTTAAAGTGTTAGTGTGATAGACTTTTTTAAAAAAAATTGTAAGATAACTTAATTACCTTTGAGTACTCTAACTTCATTCTCGTTGACCTCATCGAGTGGTCGGTTCCTTTCCTCTCCTCCAACCATGTTTCCTGTTCTATTGAAGAGTATGTCAATCTGAAGTCTCTTTGGGTGCCAACCACGAATACCTGCGTGCAGATGAAAATAAATATCCACGCGGGAGGACAATTATCAAGGAGGACGGTACGGGCATACACGGCCATTAAGTGGGTGCCCCGATCGTCAACCTCCCCCCCACTTGACTTCATCAAGATTGAGATTTTGGTATCAAACGAAAGTTCATATTTTTCTCATTTCTCCATTGAAATAGGAAATATTAACGTTTGATGTTATGAGCAAACACGTGTTTTTGCATTTCTATAACAAGTATAGGTATCCAAATATACCCTACAAGTTGTAAGACCAAAAACTATTAGGAAATCGGGTATTTTATTAATTTAATACTGTCTTACTACAACTCGTATTTTCAGTTGCAAAAATAACTTATGAAAATTCTACAGATTTACCCTTCACTTTCAAGCTGTTCCTGTAAAGTTGCAATAGTTTGACTTTGTCTTAAAAAAATAAAACACTGTCTTAGGGACCAATTTAGTACACATTTTTTGCTTCTACTATCCGAACCGCTGGACCAATCTAACTGTAATCATTTTAGGTGATATTCTTCTATGTGAGGGACGGAGGGGGGTCTTCCCTCGCTTCGCATCACTGTGGTCCAAGGTTCGACCTTCGATCTACGATTTCATGTGCGTTTGGTTTCCAGTCCATACTCCGGGTACTCCGGTTTCCCCTGCTTCTAAAACTGGGCTTTCTTCCCTAACGTGTATACCGTAAAATCGCGTATACAAGCACCGGTGCCTATAATAGGACCATTTCGGAAAACCGGACAAGAGAGAAATATTTGACTAGCGTCCTCTTAGTATATTCTGCAGATGAGCAACTACTTCGCTGTCGTAATATGACGCCAAATCGCTCGTTGGTTACTATAGCAAACTCATTCCTGCAAACCCCTGTCCTGACCCTTGAGCAATCAAATGACATAGCTTTGTAACAGCTGTTTCAGCCAAGGCCTTAATCCGTAAAGAGTGCCACGTAATAGGATTTGTTTCCCAGCAATCGGTCTAAACATACCACAGGGCAAAGGGCGCATGTTATGCAATGATTTTTTTTAATTCCTTGTGATTTGGTTGGACCGATTACTGGGGCAACAAATTCCATTATGTAACACTCTACAGCGAATATCTGTTAGAGCATGGACAAAGACCCTATCACGTTGCCGCCTTTTGTTATTAAAAGTCACCATGATCCAATTTACCGGCTTGAGGTAATGCGATAATCACCCTCTCAACAGGAGAGCTGCCAAGCCATCACCCAGCACATATGAGATTCTTGCCCGAATTCATGATCCAAATCAAACCAAATCAAATTTATTTCATCTCAACATAAAAAATACAATCAAATACAATATAATAATACATGATAAACCATAATGGTGAATGAGATGAGGACACTGCTAAACGCATAGCGTGGGATTGCAGTGCCCTAGAAACTGTAGGTTACAGTAGTGACTACAGAATAGGGTGGGCTTCGAACATTCTCCAGGAATTGTACTTAATATTATGTAATGCAAAAAATAAAGTAGTAAAGTGCCCGAAATCCCGATTCAAATCAAAAGATTAATATACATCCACCATGCATGCTATATTTCACACGAATGGACCGGATCTTTTCAAACAGTCCAAAATAAATACATCCTTTGTTCCAGTCACAAAGCCTTTAATTAGCTTACTGAAAATAGAGGAGATTTGGCTGTTTCTTTCGATAAAAAGTTCAATGTTTTCTAAACTTTCGGCAAAAATTGCCAACATCAGCTATCGGACAGAATGACCCCAGAGTTCCCTGCCAACATATATTTTGTTGGAAATAGTCTTGCTTGAGTGGTCAAGCGTGAGGCGGTTCAACAGATTACCTGAAAGGTCCAGTCACGCGGCCCTTGAAGTTTTCCAAACAATTGCCTGGTAAATGAGAGTAACCATGGGTAATCGGACTACTAAATTGAGCAATCTTCTTTTAGAAATCAGTAGAGTCAATCAATCTAAACAATTTTCCACATTCAGTATTTCTTTGATCAGTACCCGGTGTGAAAGCAGATATA
>JAMKCH010022488.1:0-30764 GCA_023653785.1 Ophioderma brevispina | reverse complement strand
TTCCACCTAAAGGTCACCCTATTTCGACACCCGAATGCCCAGACACGTAATGGACCGATTTCTGGGTGCTGTTTAACCTAGAATAGGTCGTACGCATTGCCTAACAGGACAACACGATGGTTGAATTCCCAGTAGAAGGTAGAACAGAATTCCAATTACAAGAGCCACTTTATTCCACTGTCTGGCCTTTTCGCGCGTTTATTGCTTCTTCAATGTTCCCATTTGACCAGTGGCTACTGACCTGTTAAAATATAGCAACATAAATAATTATTACAAGATATATTCATTTCGTTATTTGTAAGCATAAGAATTTTTGAAACGACCATCAGAAACATCTCCTGTCTTAAGAGTCATGGCCAAATTTAACAAACTCTTACTCGCGGTATGTGGCGTGTCAAACTTTTAGGCGAGGACGAATTCAATACCATGGAGGGCGTTTTCCGGTTCTGCCCGGTTCCGCGCGGTTTCAATTTAATTCATTGAGTTTACTGAATTATTATAGGATTAAGGGATTCAGAAGATTGAGCGGATCAAATGAACCGCTGAATCGGCAGACCAGAAAAGGTCCGCCGGTTGATTGGTCGTTAGAATTCAGTTTTAAATGGATTGAAGGTTGTTTTTTTAATAAGACAAATGAAGGTGTTTTATAACAAGACATAACTTGTTTTTTGTATTTTAGAAGTAACGAGCAATTCGTAGGAGCATATTGCTTTACCCGACCTTTACTTGACAACAGTCGAATAGAGCGTTCAGCGACTTGTCAAATGCTTATAAGGGTACACGGTAACGAAGTTTTGAAAATTGCTTAAAACGAAGAATGTGAGGTATCAAGGGGTATGATTCCCGGGGTATCAGTATATATGATATCTTAAAGGGGTTCAACGAGAGATTTCAAGTCAACATGTTTCCTTGTGATATGTAGTGATTTTGTATAGATAGACATGCACTCAAGAGATTTCCCGCCTTTTCAAATTTGCTACAGAACAACTTAAAATGAAACAAAAGGTGATTTGTATAGACTATAATTTCAAATAGAAAACACAGGCTGAATTTCCCTATTTGCTCCTATACGAAAATTAGAAATTTGACAGTTTTGTACCAAAGAAATTGTTCTCAGCTTAATCCTTTCAGAGGGGATATTGAAATTCTCATTGCACTTTAAAAAGCAGAATTTCACGGCAAAAAACAAAAAATGACAGTTTTGTCGTAAACGTTTGCCGGATTGAAAACATCGCCATTTTGAATTTGCGGCGCATGCGTGTAGCGTACTTGCGTTGGAGTATTAACGTAATCCCGTAATGTTTCTGTGACTTCGTAGAATCCGGTTAGTCGTAGTCTTCACCCTTTTTAACACATGGCTGACACAGTAGAGTAAGAGAGAAGACGCGTAGTGCAATTTGGGTATACAATAGATCGGTGGCCGCTATACGGTAGTTGTAAAAATGCAAAAAAGGTATGTAAGACCCATTGAAAAAAGTGTGCATAAAATGAGCCATCGTAGGGTAAAAATACTTACGGGGTAGGTAGTTTAAAAAATAAAGTTAAAAAGGTAGTACAAAAGCACAAGAGGTAGTTCCGAAATGGAATAGGTAATGTACAAAACGCGTATGGTATGGTCGTGTAGGAAAGCTCATCTAAATGAATAAGGTCGTGTAACTGAAGACAGTGAGATAAATGAATACACGTCAGGTAAATGAAAACATATTAGGAAAAGAATACAGGTGTGGTCAATAAGACAGGTCAGTTAAATGAAAATGGGCCAGATAATTTTAATTAAGAACTTGGTAAATGAGGACAGAGACAGGTAAATGAATACACGTGTGGTAAATAAAACAGGTATAGGAGACAGGTTCAGATGTAATGATTGCCGCCAAGTGAAATGCGATGTAGCTTAGATTGAAAAGATATGGATGGAAGTAAACAAAGTACCAAAAATACCTTACAGGCAAAGTCCATATAATCGGGCCAAATTCTGCACATTCTGCACATGGTTAGGACAGCCATGGTGCTCACCACATTGGGATCATGAAATGAAGCTATCTCTACACAATTCGAAGCTTTTATTAGAATAACAAAACATTGCGTCGGACATGCATCACAAGGTTCTATTCATATTTGATGAAAAGAATTTTTGAGACAATTCGGATTGTTAATATATAACGTTGAACTTCATAAATACAGAGTTTCAGACTTGACGCTACCTATGTGCATTTCATTCAAATTTATTTTTTTCACATACCAGCGCTATCTGACATAGATCCTAGTGATCACTAAAATAACGTACATACGTACTTTAACACGGCGAATGTATATATATATATAATATATCTTCATCACATACCGATCAATATCAAATCTGCGTCCATAACAGCACTATTTGACATAGATCACTATATGTGTGCACTATATGACAAGTGCGCTTCTTTTATAATACGGGATGATCCGTCACATAGTAATGGTCTATCTGTGTTCTATCTCAGACTTCGTTTGGAAAAACCAAACCAATCTTCGTCCCATACTGATCTATAAGTTTACATCATATTAAAACAGTGTTGGCTAGATAAACCCCCGCAATTTATTTTCACCAATAAAACTCTGAAGTGTTTCTTTGATGATATTTCCTGTTGCCGGGTAGTAAATGACGCAATTGGTATGTTTTGAGCGTAGGAGCATGATGGGAAGATTTTCAATTGCGATTTTCCGAAACACGTATTTTGGAGATAGATCAGAATGTGATGAAGCCGACGATTTGTACTTAATAATAATACTAATTCATTATATCTCGGCTTTTAAGTTGGCATTTCGTGATTTCTAGCACCTTCTGTTTTATTAATGGTTTGTTAGATATTCGCCGAGAAAAGGCTTTCCCACAAAGTTCACTTGATAACATCTTGCGTTTAATTTAATTTAATAGCAATGCTTGTATCACGCTTCCCATAGGCGATGTACTGTCATTTCTGTCGTTTGCGGACCGAAAATACAGGTATGACCGAATTTGCAAGTAAACTTGGGTACACGTGCATTACTAGGGCTAGCGGTTCAATAAAATTAATTTTTTTTTGGGGGGGGGGAAGTCGGGGAACGAGGCTGTGGATCACGAATTCCCCTTTAAATTTCGTTCTCAATATATATCCCTGCAAAATGAAAACCATACCCTCTACAGAGAATATACATAATAAAAAATCCAGACTATAATAAAGCTTTAACTTTACACCATGTGTATTGATATCCTGTCAACAGATAACGGCCATTGTGTGCTGCATTACGTAATAAAGTGACATAAGGCGTGGTCATATAACATCATATGATTACGTGTAGGTAGAATGAGGAATTTCTTGGGTTTACGGGGGAATTTAGGAACAACATACTATACATCCTACGACGCTCACAAATGGTCCATGACTCCTAAGGTCTCTCTATAAGCCTGTGAATTACTTTTCGCAATAAGACGGATCGATGTGGCAGTTAGTTAAATAACAAAGTTATATCCGGTTGATAACATGGACAGGGTTGGGTGTGATTACCCTCACATCACAGCAATCGCCCTTATCCCCTCCAATTCGCCCAATTTAGTGCATCCTCCTTCCTCAACCCAACCCTCCTACTCTATTCCTCCACTTGCTTATTTCCACCTTCGTTGGTCCTCCCCTCCTCCTCGAACCGCCCACCTTGAGCTCAAAGGCCCTTCTACAAACTTTCAGCATTCGCCATAGCCATACCGATCAACAGCTTCTGCCAAACCCAATATCGGCCATCAATCCTCAGTCCTCTTCCTATGCATCAACTTCACATTCCACACATCGCTCTGTTCTTCTAAAAATATGTTTTCGCTCAGACACCAAGTCTCCCTCTCATATAGCAACAACGATATCACACGATTTCCACCCGGGGGGGGCCCCCCACAAAATTTTTTTTGTGTAGCAAACCCCAGCTCCCCCCCCCGCATTTCCTAGCAATCTTTTGAACCAACAGCAGCCGACAACATCCCGCTGAGCTATTGTTATGAAAGAGGTGGGGGGGGGTTGTTTTGTCCCATTTGGTTTATGTTTTTCCAAAATAAGGGAGTCTCTTCAACCAGACTTTTAAGTAGGCGTCTGGGAAAATTTGATATTCGGGTTTAATTATAAGGTTTTTAAAACAAAAAATATGTGGACCGTTATGAAGTTTTCTGTTGACGGTTCGGGTGGGTATAAAAGGAACCAGTTTAGACAAAAAAACATTTCACACACGTGTCATCGAGTTTTCTTGGGAAATGCGAAGTAAATGTTCCGTGTTTGAAATGGCAAGCGGTGCGTGACCTGATGTTGGGTATATCCGTGCACAGCAGGAGTTTTGCTGGCTGCTGTAATATTTACCTACACAACACCTAACTCTCAATTGCCACAGCCGCCTCGCATCCACCAATTACATTTACCCTGTTCAACTTACGAAAAAATTTCACCGATTCCAAAATCAATGATAGAAATTAATTTCGAACGGACGGGGAAAATACACCATACCTCCAGTGATTTCACACAAATGGCAACCATCACAGAATATCCAGCACACATAGTTGAAAGAAAACAAGGAACACCCAAAGGTATGTTGGCGGCTTTTGGATGATGGGGCTGTTTTCGGGACGATTGTATTGGAAGCGGAGCCACCAACTGGGGGGGACGTAATTGGGGGGGGGGGGGGCATGGGGGGGGGGGGTGCCTGGCCAAACAATCCCCGGTGATCTGTTCGTATTAAAAAGAAAGGGTGAGGGGTATCTAGAATAGTACTTAAAGTCAAACACCATGAAATTAGATTAATCTCAAAAGAAAAACTGGTGACCTTAGGAAATGAACAGAATACAGTCTTCAATTTATCTGTCTGTATCAGCAGTACGGGCTTTAAAACTGCCAAGATTTTTTGTATTTCCCGTATTTTCTATTCGCCCCAAAAGCGCCCAATAATATTGATAAACATGACGATGATGACGTCATTTCGGGGAAACGGATTACGTGATCACCAGTGCAAATATGGAACATGTACATCTCGAGTCATGCGGTTACTAACAATAATGCCGCCATTCTGAATGTATAACATTGTTATTTGCAATGTAAAAAGAGAGAAGACGCGGAAGGTTGTTGGTAAATGTGCTATGTATATGGGGATTAATATTGTGAAACAACTCTATACTTACAAGGGAGTGTGTGAACCGCGGCGGCGTCAGGGGCACTGAGTGGTGGTGAGTGGTCAACGGTGTATTCTATGGCGTGGCAACCATGCAACACCAACAGCTCAGAAAAGTTATTTCTGTGCCTTAGTGGTTCTTTCGTACACTTAATATGGTGCAAATCATTTTCATGTGTATGAATGTTTGTAGCTGTCGCTTATCATGGAATTATAGTTATTTGACGGTGGCGGGTCATGGAATTAGTCACTTGTGAGCTTCGTATTCACTCTGCCTGGATGGCTTGCTTTGTATGGTATTGTAAACTATCCATTAAGATTCACCAACGTTTTTATAATTGATTGTGCAAAGTTAGACCTAGAAAATTCATATATAGGCCTAAATACATCAAAACACGGGGGAAAGGAAGAAAAACGAGGTTCAGCAGGAAAACTGCTACATGATATGTTGGAGGCTGATCATAGATGGAACGGCAAAATGGTTACGTATTAATTTGGTTAAAAAAGGCCGTAGAAGCGCTGACATGAGCTGATAACAGGAAAAACCCAGTGTGGGATTGTACCCTGATTAAATGGTCTAGTGTTCTTGGTGCTAATACTTCATTTCAAGAATATTTTGCACATCATTTCATGGCCCAAGAATTGTTAATAAATGATGTGGTCTGAAAAGCTTGGGAATGTCTTGGAACAACCCCTAAGGACTGAGGAAAAAACACGAGTTATGCACGGTAAGACCGGGGTAAGACCAAGCCACAAGATAAGTGAGCTTACGCACGGTGTATATCTGTGGTGCAGAGCAAACTGGGCGTGGAATGTAGGACAGGCAGGAGGGTACACGCGGAAGCTGCAGTGGGGAGCATATTGCGTAGTATTTTTGTGAGGGGGTGAGGTTAGAAAAATCCATTTCGCTTTGTAATAAAGCTTAAAGTAAAAAAATACCTTGCGTATGTATGTACAACAAGATCCTCTGAGTGCAAAAAAAAGCTCCGAGAGAAAATGAAGCATAGGCCCTATTTAAATGAATCAAAAACAAAGCAATGCGTCAGCGTAATCAACGAAATATGGTTCCATGCCTGTAGCGTGTAGCGGCACATTTTCGCTCATGCTGTGATTAATTCGCGATTGCTCGCTTAAAACAAGTCATATAAAGTTCTAATCTCGCACAATATATACAATGAATATGTACGTATTAAGATTGAATACCGTTCAAATTAATTTGCCTCTCAATAAAAATTATGTTGGGATTTCTTTTTCAACAACGGTTCAAAATGCTTGGCACTTAGCTGTGATGCATAACCCACGATCCACGGTACGGATACCTTCGTCGGTGTCCTCGCCGGGGTATTCCTCACCGGGAAATAACCCTGGTTAGCTCTTCGATATCCGGGTACTTCCGTACGATGAATCTCCCAATTCTGATTCTTATCTGAATATTTTGGATCGGGCTACGGCTTGTACTTCACTATTTTGGTTGAAAGATGAAAGATCTACGAAACTGATTCCGAACCAGTTGTGCGTGCGTTTAGTACATGATCACCGAGCATGATTTATTGACCTGATACGTAAATGACGTCACAGACATAGCGCACAATTTGAAGAAATTTATTTTGTTTATAGGGGGGTCTAGGAAAATAATCTTTTCAGTGTGTTGTGACTTACCTGTAGCAGTTTTGGAAATAAACTAATATGTTTCTCGTTTTATTTATAACAAAAAGCTTCTATTGATATATAATCATAATGTGTGACTTTAACTAAAAACAACTTTAACTCTTGGGACAAAGATCTTGATGAGTTATTCTATGAAAGAAAAGACTTCGAGATTCCTACATGCCACCGTGTCTTACCAAGCGCTCATCGCTGGATCAGACGGCTCTTTAACGAGAGATGTGGCTTGAGTTCTTGCCGGTGGCTAGGTTGTCTTTGATCATGTACCGCCTTTGGATTTTAATTTTCGTTTTTGTTATTTACTCGTCTCAAGGTAGCGTGCGATTGGATAATTAAATTACGGAAGCTTATGATTGTTGGTTTGGTTTGGTTTGGTTTCGGCATTCAGCAAAATTTGGAATTTATATCCCTATTGCTTATCCATCATATCTGCTAATGAAAGTAGACGGACTGATTTTGGAAAACCAAGGTCTTGAATCAAGTAGTTAGTTTTGTCATTGTCCACAGATTCCCTTTTAAATGCATGGAGAACGAAGCTAATAACTGCCATAAATGATGATATAGGTAGGGCCCATATTTATGTTAAATTAAAGAAAAAAATAAGCAAATGATATGGTATTGATTGTTTCGGGCTACAATAAAAAACCAATACTGAAGATTTTATAACTCGGAAAGATTTCACAAGATGTCGTGTCTTAGATCGTGACTGCCATTGGGGGTATAAACATTGTGCAGTTTATTCTGCATATAAAATAGTTCGATTTTCTTCTGAACATTGATTTGCTTCGCTGAACGCCGTTCATTTTAATGTGAATCACGTTGATAAAGCGCAAAATCGACAAGTTGATTCAAAGACTTAGCTCTGTCTACAGGGTACAACCTAACGTAGATTAAAACAAGCATCCATTGATACCCAGCTGTGGAATGATTTTAGGGGAACGGCGAGGGTGAGGTTTTTTCATCACGATTTTCATCACCTTCGAAAAGTTTGGTGAGAAATTCGGTGAGGGTGAGGTGTGTTTTTCATCACCTCAAAATTTCAAGGTGAGGAAAATTCAGGTGAGGTTTTTCAAACACACCTTTGACAAATTTCTAGGTGAGGAGAAAAATTTGGTGAGGTTTTTTAAGCACTTCGACAATTATAGGTGAGGAGGAAAATGCAGGTGAGGGGGGGGGGGGGTGGGGGGGGGGGGTGGTTTTTTAAAACATCCCTTTGAAAATTTCTAGGGGATGAAATTGGTGAGGTTTTTTCATCACTTTCGAAAAGTTCTAGGTGAGGAAATCGTAGGTTTTCATCACCTTGAAAATGTATAGTGCGGAAATTTCAGGTGAGGTGTTAAAACCTCACCTTGAAAAATTTCTAGGTGATGAAATTTGGTGCAGGTTTTTTTTCATCACCTTCCTAAAATATTTAGGTGAGGAAATTTGGTTGAGGTTTTTAAAACATCACCTTCGAAAATTATGGCGATGAAATTGGGTGAGTTTTTTTCATCACTTTCGAAAAGTTTTACGGTGAGGAACTTCGGTGAGGTTTTTCATCACCGAAAATTTATAGGTGAGGAATCAGGTGGGTTTTTAAAAACAATCACCTTTGAAAAATTTCGAGTGTGATGAGTTTGGTGAGGTTTTTTCATCACTTCCGAACATATGTGGTGAGGAAATAGTCGGTGAGGTTTTTCATCAACGAAAAATTTATAGGAGGAAATTCAGGTGAGTTTTTAAAACATGCACCTTCGAACAAAATTTCTAGTGATGAAAATTCGGGAGGTTTTTTTATCACCTTTGAAAATTTCTAGGTGATGAAGTTCGGTGAAGTTTTTTCATTACTTCCGAAAATTTCTAGTTGAGGAAATTTGGTGAGGCTTTTTAACATCACCCCCACATTTGAAAATTTCTAGGTGAGGGAAACCTCTAGCCGTGAGGTTTTGTCATCACACTCCTGCGACCAAATTCACGGTGAGGAACCTCTCCCCGCGCTGAGGTTGAAAACATCACCCCTGTGGAAATATTTTTAGGTGAGAAATTCGGTGGAGGTTTTGTTATCCACCTTGAAAAATGCTAGGTGCGGAGGATTAATCGGTGAGGTTTTTGAAAACATCACATTTGAACAGTTCTATGTGAGGAAATTCATGTGATTTTTTTAAACATACCCTTCGAAAATTTCTAGTGAGTTTTTAAAACATCACCTGAATTTCAT
This sequence comes from Ophioderma brevispina, assembly GCA_023653785.1. NCBI lineage: Eukaryota > Metazoa > Echinodermata > Ophiuroidea > Amphilepidida > Ophiodermatidae > Ophioderma > Ophioderma brevispina. The sequence continues at coordinate 21,745 of JAMKCH010022488.1, read as the reverse complement.
CATGTTTTAAAACATCACCTTCGAACAATTTCTAGGTGAAGAAATTGGTGAGGTTTTGTCAGCAACTTCGAAAATTTATAGGTGAGGAAAATCAGGTGAGGTTTTTAACATCACCTTGAAAATTCTAGGCGATGAAATTTGTGAAGTTTTTCATCACTTCCGAAAATTATTAGGTGAGCGAAATTTGGTGAGGTTTTAAAAACATCGCCCTGCCATTGAAAATTTATACGTGAGGAAATTCGGTGAGGTTTTTTTAATCACCTTTGAAAATTTATAGGTGAGGAAATAGTGGGTTTTTAAAACATCACTTCGAAATTTTAGGTGAGAAATTCGGTGAGGTTTTTGTAATCACCTTCGAAAATTGTATAGGTGAGAAAATTCAGGTGAGGTTTTTAAAACATCACTTTGAAAATATTGGAGTGCTGAAAATTGGTGAGATTTTTTTCATCACGGCCAAGAAATTTTTATGGAGGAAATTTGGTGAGGTTTTTAAAACATCACCTTTGAAAATCTTGGCGAGGAAATCGGTGAGGGTTTTTAATTTAAAATTTGCTAGGTGAGGAAAGTTGGTGAGGTGTTAAAAACATCGCCTTTGAAAATTTTCTAGTGAGGAAATTTGCGTGAGGTTTTTTAATCAAGTTCGAAAGTTTTAGGTGGGGAAAATTCTGTGAGGTTTTTTTTCATCACCTTCGAAAATTTCCTAGGTGAGGAAATCGGTGAGGTTTTTCTCACCTTTGAAAATTTCTAGTGGATGAAATTCGTGAGTTTTTAAAACATCACCTTCAGAAAAATTTCTAGATGAGGAACATTCAGGTGATGTTTTAAAAAACCTCACACCCCCTCGAATTTCATAACCTTCGAAAATTTCTAGGTGAGGAAATTCGGTGAGGTTCTTTTCATCACCTTCGAAAAGTTCTCGGTGAGGAAATTCGGTGAGGTGTTTTCATCACCTTTGAAAATTTATAGGTGAGGAAATTCGGTGATTTTTTTCATCACCTTCGAAAAGTTCTAGGTGAGGAACTTAAGGTGAGTTTTTTCAAACACCACCTTTGAAAAATTCTAGGTGAGAAATTCGGTGAGGTTTTTAAAATTAGTCACCTTTGAAAATTTCTAGTGATGAATTTGGTGGATTTTTTCATCACCGAAAATTTTTATGGGAGGAAATTTGGTGAGGTTTTTAAAACATCACCTTTGAAATTTCTTGGCGAGAAAATTCGTTTGAGGTTTTTTCATCCACTTTAAAAATTGCTTACAGTTGATGAGGAAGTTGGTGAGGTTCATTTAAAACATCGGGGGGGGCCTTTGGAAATTTTCTAGGTAGGAATTGGTGAGGTTTTTTCATCACTTTCGAAAAGTTTTAGGTGAGGAAATCGGGTGAGGTTTTTTCAATCACCTTCCGAAAATTCTAGGTGAGGAAATTCGGTGAGGTTTTTCATCACCTTTGAAAATTTCTAGGTTAGGAAATTCGGTGGGTTTTAAAAAACCTCCCTTCGAATGTTCTAGATGAGGAAATGTCATGTGATGTTTTTAAAAAAACATCACCTGATTTCATCACCTTCGAAATTTCTAGTGTGAGGAAAAATTCGGTGAGGTTTTTTTCTCACCTTCCGAAATGTCTGGTGGATGAATTCGGTGAGGTTTTTGCATCAACATGACATTTATAGGTGCGGATTCGGTGATTTTTTTCATCACCTTCGAAAATATAGTGAGGAAATTAAGGTGAGTTTTTTTTAAAAACCACTTTTACAATTCTAGGAGAAAATTGGTGAGGTTTTTAAAATATCACCATTGAAATTTCTAGGGAGGAAAATTTCCAGGGTTAGTTTTTTTCATCACCTTTGAAAATTTCTAGGTGATGAACTTCAGGTGATGTTTTTTCTTTTTTTCCTCACCTTTGACAATTTCTAGTAGGAAATCAGGTGATGTTTTTGTAAAAACCATCACCTTCGAAAAAGGTGATTGAATTAGTGTTTAGAAAGCCTTGGACATTTATTTGCCAGCTGACACATTCTAATGACAGCGAAAGAAATGGACGCCGCCTTGATACTTTGTGAAGACGCTATATACTGACATCTATTTAAAAAAAAATTTTTGGTTATAAAATTCGTTTTTGTAAATTGTATATGATATTATGTTAGGATTGTATATCAATTTTTAACTTGTTAGGTGATGAATTTTTGGTGATAATGCAAAAAAAGATTGCGTTTTTTTTTCTCCCCTAAATCGTGCCTTCTATTGATACCATATGCGTCGAATTACTTACTTTAAGTATCTATAACATTCGGCATTCGCCATGCAGAACCCATAGTTCTAAATGCCTTAAATTCAGGGACTCCTCCATAACACGAGGACCGATTTATGGTAGAATCATATTTTAGATGGAGGAGGACCAAAGGAGAAAACCAGCGAGGCGAGGTATGATCGCCCCAAAATCATCACCACGACTTGGCTCGACCGGGGATTGAACCTGGGGCCTCTGTGGTGAAATGTGAACGACTCGACCGCGCTACACCAATTCGTCCTCCCAAACTCATACAATTGAATCGCGCCATTTCATGTCATAAAATCAGCGCTGATGACCAGTGGGAAGAGTAGCCACTTAGACTTTTCATTTTTACGATGGTTTGAGATTTCATCTTATGGCATTCTGTTCACTAAGTGGGCATCTACTGTTATCTGACTCAGTAAAAAGAATATCTGGAGGGCGCACTGTAGAATTTGGAAAAACCAACTTCGTTTAGAAGCAACATTATCGAGTCAATGTACATTTACGACTGCGCGCACGTGTTTGTATTGTGTGTATTCCTTTCTTACCTTCTTTTTTCGATTTTATTTTTGCTTGTGTATGTGTATGTGTCGTGCGTGTATGTGTTTTATGCGTTTTTTTTGGTTTGTTTTTAAATCCATATATATAATTTCTTACTGGTGCAGTGGTTCCCTCAAAACTAAAAAAAAACCTTAGTTTTTTCTCGTGGAACCATCTTCTAGGCCATCTAAGAGCCTTTTGGGTCTAAAACACATAAAACTTTATCTACCCATTCTATTGTACATGAACGCCTATAATCATTTGGTTGGAATTTTGAACCCGTGGGCACTCCTGTTATACCATATGCGTTCAAAAATGCCTTTACTGTGTGTGGTAATGGAAATGGCAAACCCTTGAACTTTATTTTTTCTCAAAAATTTTGTTTGACGAAAGAAAGGAATTTCAATTTTGCACGTGAAAAATCATATCAGAAGGTAACGATTTACAACTTTAAAAAAAAAAAAAAAAAAAAAACACGTTATCTTATTGCATTGATTTTGCTGATTTGGGCAACACTGTCCTGGCCTGATGAAGTCGGACGATGAACAGTGCCACCACTGTCCATGGCAAGTCAACTCAGCTGGTTTTCCTTTAACCCTTTCGACACGGGGCTAATTCTGTATACGTAATATAGGACGTATTTAGTGGCTTAGATATGGCGTCCACAAATACTTGCAGGTGCGTGTTTCTTCGTAAGGATATTCGGTGCATTACCCGAGAGCTCGAGTAATTCCCGAATCGGAGAAGGACCTTTCGGAGTCATGACCTTGTTCGAGTAAATTATCCTTTGAATAAAAAATGTTTTTACTCCTAAAGTTTTTATGCGGAAAGCTCGTCTTCCGGACTCGGAGAAACTACCTTTCGAGTATGACCTTTCGGATTAAATCGCGTATAAATAAAAGATAGGTTTTTACTCCGAAAGGTTTTTTATCCGAAGCTCGATATTCCGATAATTCGGAGAAACGACCTTTCGTAGTATTGACCTTTCGGAGTAAATATCCTGTGAAGAGAAAGATAGGTTTTTACTCCGAAAGGTTTAATTCCGAAAGGTCTATATTCCGAATTCGAAAAACACCTGTTTCTGAGTAATGACTTTTGGAGTAAATATCCATGAAAAAAAAATAGGTTTTTTAAACTCCGAAAGGTTTTTATATTCCAAAGGTAGATATTCCTGAAAATCGGTTTGGTGATTGTAAATCGTTGACCTGGCTTTCGGAGTACTGACCTTTTGGAGTAATATCCTATGAAATATAAAAATAGGTTTTTACTTCCGACAGGTTTTTATTCCGAAAGGTCGATATTCCAAATTCGGAGAACGACCTTTCGGAGTAATGACCTTCGAATAAACCTTCGGAGCAAGACCCTTTTTTAGATTTCGGATAATGAACCTTTCGGACCATTGCCGTTTCGGATTAATTTACCCCTCGGAGAAATAGATGTCGGAGATATTACATCGGAGTAAATACCTTTCGGAATCCAAGAACCTGTCGGAGTATAAACCTTTCGGAACAAAAACCGTTCGGACAAATGACAAGTCGGAAAGCATCTCTCACTCTGTAGCAAACGGTGGCAACAACATCAACCACGCGGGTGCTGTCGATGTTGCTCAGAGGGGATATATTGTTCATTTAATTTGATACTCGTCATTGACTTCATTTACCCTGTTGATAATATAGGTAGATCTTGCTATGATGGAAAGTACCGGCTATCAATAGCCGGCTAAACGAGAGCAAGAGTGTGTAATTTTAAAAACGAAAGTGTACTTCAAAACTATTTCCACGGCCTCTGTATAGGGGCAAGGGTGCTGTACATGAAGTGAATTGCTATACAAAGTGGATATGAACCCGTATTTTATCTTGGATTACCAAGCTAAATGCACTTGCAAATTGAGGATGCCTTGTAATATATTTTATTGTATTATGATCATGATTAGTTGTTTAAAAATGAAATAAACATGAAGGTGGATATGGAATCCAAAAATCGAATCTGAGGGAAGTATGGATTTGCCGAAGGATGAGGTGGATGAGGATCTGTGCATACTTATCCATAACCCAGAATCCAGTAAAGCCGATGGAGAATCTAATTCGGGAATATACTGATCGACTAAGGCCATAGGGAAACAAGATTTCATCGGTAATTGTGTATTTTTCTTACTGGAATGCCAAGGGATTGAATAGAACTGGTTATGTGGTGAAGGTGGCGTGGTCTCGTTTTTCATATAGGCCAAAAGATGTCGGATTTACGCTCGCATACAGGTTTTCAAATGCATTGTACCAAATTCGTTTTTTTAAGGAAAGTATTTTCAAATTTTATTAATCATGGCCGACTAAAAATGTCGCGGGACAGGGTTTATTACGTTACCCCTTTAAAATTTTACAGGAGACAGGGTTTTTATTTATGACTACACTTCACGAAACATTCTAAACCTAAAACAAAATTTAAAAAAAATGTTACATGTACAACATGAAAAACCTGTTTAGCGCAACAGCCTTTTGAAAAAAGCATGCTTTGTTTTTCGTCGGTGCACGACAGAAAAATCAAAGATACAAATTATCATCTTATTCACATAAAGACGGTAGTCAGCTAACTGAATTACTTCATGTGTGATCGAATATATTGATAGGCATTTCAAATAGGCAACAAACTCAGGTTCGAAAAATGGGGGCGCTTGATTCAGAAATGTCCTCTTGTCTTGGGTAAAATGAAAAAAAAAAAATGAAATTTTACGTCGCATAATATCATATGAAACAAACTGAAATTCATTGCATATACTTTACACAAATTGTTACAGTAGAAAAATACTATGATTTATGATGAAGCGTAGCAAATAAAACAGGGAAACACAAATTAAATACAAAAAGAAACGCCACAAAAGATACAAAGAACCAGCAAGTTTCGGTAGGATTTTGACAATTAAAAAAAAAAAAACAATAGAACAAAAATATTTTAGGCTAAGTAGTACACGATAAAACACAAGTTGAAGAAGAAATAATTGAAATAGAAGTAGATCAACACTGCAAAATATAAGATCAAATAGTCAAATTTCAAAAATGATTCTCAAACACAAAGAATTCATATAGTTGAAAAATGTATTGAAATACTCCCAGTCATACAAAATAATAAAGGTTACGACATTCTTGTGATGATTCATTAACGTACAATGAAAAAATCAACACAACACACAAATCGATATGAAACGAACCAAAAATTAACTCGTTGTATGGGTCTGACATCGTGATTTCATGTGATTTTATCAAACCGCAATATATTCTAAATTGTGCCCATATTGTAATACATTGTCTTTGTATTGTTTTTCCTGCTGTTTTGCTCGAATGGAGCGAATGTATCCAATAACCCGCCATTCGTAAAAAATCGGCGCAATCAGTCGCTTTCTGAGTTACGAATGGCGTGTTATTGTTACTTTCGCTCCAGTCGTGCAAACTAAGGGGGGAGCGAATGCGAAAAAAAAACAAACAAACAATAGGTTAGACCGTCACAGAATGTGTGTTTTCGTTTGTGTGTGATCGTGTTTAGTTAATGATTATTTAAAAATGTTTTAGAAATGCGAAAAGTAAGGATCAGTAATGAATCCCGTGTACTAGTGTGTTTTTGCAGTGTATGATGCGTTGAAACCTCTATAGTCTTTATAAATTGTTAACTGTTAGGCTTGCGGGTGAGCATCGACTACGATCTCGTACATGTTGGGTTGTGTGTGTTGTTTGGGACCCCGAACTGCTTTCCATGAGTATATACCGAAATCTCGGTATAGCAGGGACCGGTCTGTATAGTCAGTGGTAGAGACACTCGACCAGGAAAGCGGAGAAGTCCGTTGGTTCGAGTCCCCGTAGAGCGCATACAGTCCGGGGATTTTTTTTTTTCTCAGAATTGTTGTGTGTGCCGTGCATGTTATTAATTGTTCTAGTGCGCGATGCGTGTTTCTTCCTCGTAGATAATGATTGTTAGAAATGCGAAGAAGCATCAATCATGATCTGTGTACTTGTTTGTTTGCAATATATGATGCGTGAGCCTCTAAGTCTTTAATAAAATGTAAATTTAGTGGCTCACTTTTACCTGGAATATGTAAGGCAATTACAACAACAAGAACTACTGGAATCCTCCAATTAGATACTCTTGCTCCCTATCTCTTGTACGTCGTGGTTGATACATCCTCAGACAGAGTCTTGACATCATGAACGACAAAGGACTCAACCATCAAACCCAAGCGTTCTAGACCTCACCAAGTCAGCATTTTACAGACCTTGACTACGCAGATGTTCTAGCTCTAACAGCTGATTTGATGTATTGGTGCACAAGATCTACAAAATCACTGGAGAATGCTGCAGACAAAGTCGGCCTACATCAAATGCCAAATATGGACTTGGTCAATGAGGAAATGATACATCAACCTATCTGCACAGCGAGGTAGCCAAACTCAAAGAGTCAGATTCAAGATCTTGCGGTCCTATGTTGCCGCAGCAAGAAAGACTTCCTGTCACGAAAAGGACAAGCTTGGAATCCTGCAATAAACTACCACCACGTATGGCAATTGGTTATCTCCAATTCAACCCAAGAGGAACTTTCTTTAGAGCCTGTGTAGAGAGTTCCTGTTATATGGATCTGAGACCTGAAGAAAAGAGCTACAGGATAGACTGGATGGCACTACACCAGCTTCTATTGCGAAGTACAAACAACCCTATCTGGCGTGAGCACAAGACCAAAGCACAGAGATATGGGGATATCCCTCCAACGCCGTGCAAGATTTGCGGTCACTGTCATACGTGCGAGTGACCAAGTAGTCTCAGACGTCACATGTTGGAAGTTACCATGCCAAAAACAGGGGTCGTCACCCTTTTACTCCATTGATGGATTGCTCGAGACATCCAGGCAGGATCCATCTGACATCCCCAACCTATGACAAACAGGGCATTTTGGCCTGATACATGGTGAACAGCATCCTGGGGGGGCGGCGGCCGTTAGACGTTATTTAGGATAGATAGATAGTAGAAGATAGATAGAAAGGCATGAACAGCATTGAGTTTACTGACAGAAGTTCCAAAAAACGTGTAAAGAGATCATATAATATTGTTTCATTATGTATGGGTTGTAAAAAGCGGAATAGGTATCTGATTTAAGTTTTAGACTATGAGCTTCAAGGTGGCTGGTAAACATCGACAGTCTAATTCACCATTGAAAAGCTTGTTGTGTTTATGTAAACAATCTTTCATCCAATATTTTTGCCACTTCGGTTAAAAATCCTGTGGTCCGGGGACAGATATTAGCATTCGGGTCATGAACCTTTCATAGCAACAGATGGGCACAGTGGAAAGCAAAGAAAAACAAGAACTCAGGCAAACATCAACATAAGAAGGGTACTCCAAGTATAAAATTCAAATATGAGAAATGGCCAAAAAATTTGCAGTTCTGTTGATGATAATTTTTCTAAGGGGAAATTTCAATTTGAAATTTAGGGGAAAATTTGAATCTGAAAGTCCAAAATGGAATTTGTTGGCCGAAAGATTGAACAACTGCAGAAGAAAACAACCCATTATATCAAAAATTGATTTCAGAGTTGTCAAACATGAGTTTTGACTACAACATTACGGAATTATTGTCAAAAGAGTTATGATTGTTAACACGTATGCTGTTCCCAAGAATCAAAAAACAGTGTAAAAAAATTGATTTGATTTGTCATGTTCACTTATGTGGGGCATCATAAAGAGCTGGTAAGATAATGTGCTGTTGTATTCAGAGGAATACCCTTTACCTGGACTGTGACATCCACTGGATGTAGCCCTCTTCAAGCAAATGGCATCTTCTTCGGACGTGAGATATATGGTCATGTGGTGCCCAGATATGACGTCAAGTCATCCCTCCATCTTCTATTTTGTTGCCTCTTCTCAGTTCCTGATCTTGGTTGACATTCTGTCACTCTCTTAGCTCCATGGTTGCTTGCATTCTTGACAATGCCCCCCGCCAATTCCATTTTGCTTCTTTTATTTTTTCTAGTACAGGCTGTCGCAAAAAAAATGTTAAACCCTCGGGACAAGGGAAATTTTGGGTAAAAGAAAAGTACGCATGGGTCTTTTTTGGTACTTCTTTTGAAGCCAATCAAAATAAGTTTTTATTTGACATTTATTCATTCCAGTCCGTGTGTAGAACACTAAAGATATGCTCATGCACATATAGAGTGCAAAATTAACTTGGTCCGATTTCTGCCTCTAAGCTTGTTTAAATGCACGACCCGCAACATGAATACACCGAACTACAGAAAAAAAACTTATTCATACTAAAGGAAAAAGAAAAGGGATATTGCTGGTTTAGTTGTTGAAGGAAGACCTTTTTTTCCCCCCCCCAAATTCCTGTCACCGTGTTTTTCCAAGCGCTTATGGTTGAATCTAGCACAACGGCTCTTCTAACAAGAGATATTTTGGCTTGAGTTTTGTCTATTCTTGTTCGTTATGGGGTTCTTCTGTTGGGTCTGTGATGGCATGACTGGAATATAATTTGCAATTCCGTCTGCTTCACTTCCATGTGGTGCCTATTTTCAGAGTTTCTTTTCTTTTTGTTTCTTTTCGTATTTTGATAACTTGTTTTGTTCTGTCTCCAGATCATAGGTTCCTTGGAAATGCAATGTGGAAGTTTCTGATTGTTAAGTGGGTTGGTTAGGTGTGGTTTAGCATTCTTTGTAATTTTGAGTGATTCGGTAAGGCTAAGTATTCTAATGAAAGTGAAACTCACTGGTTAATGTTTGAAAAACGCACACCAAAGTATTGCTATCATAAAGACAATGTTGTTCAACACTTTATTTACCATAATTGGAGTTCAAAAGGGATGGCAATGCCTTCGTAGGTTCCATATGCCAATCAAAACTTCAAATTTTTTTTTTTTTTTTTTTTTTGAGTATGTTACAAATCATGTTTCCCCCATCTTAAATGTAACCATTCAAATGCGGACAGTCCAATTTTGGCCTCTCATTTTGACGAAGCATTCTTTTGTTCTACATATTGGTTTGGAATGAATAAACGGCATTAAAAGCTATTTTATTGGCTTTTAAAGGAATACCAAACAAGACTCCTGGGTACTTTTCTTTTACCCAAAATGCCCTTGTCCCGAGTGTTAAATTTTTTGGGGACAGCCTGTATGTCTTTGACTTTGTTTTTCTCTGATTTCGGTATTTCTGATTTTGTCTCTAATGAATGTGTAACATTTGTCTCTCCATGGCTCTTTGGTTTGTGGTCCAGGTCTCTGCACCATAGGTGATAGTGGGCAGGATACTCTGATTGAACATACTAGTTCTTATTGACATTGGTAGAGTTTTGTCACAAGGTGTCACGATATCTGCCAAGCAGCTTCCAGCCAGCCGTTATACGTAATAGACCTCGGCCCTGGTGTTGTTTTCGCATTTTTTACTGCCTTGCTAGATACTTGTAGATGTCCCACTTTCTCTATCACATCCCTTCAATTTTCAGAGTCTCATTCGTGGTCAGAATTAGTCCATGTACTGGTTTTGCCTTTGTGGATTTTCAGGCCTATGTTCTGCTCTCAGAATTGAGTTTGTTAAGTTGATATTCCATGTCCTGGACTGGGCTGTTAACAGGGCAACATCATCAGCAAAACTCTCAGAATCTGGTCAACCATCTCCATCATATTAAGGCCTCTTTCCTTTAATTCTAGTTTCTTGAAGACTTCTTCTTTCAATGGCTGTTGTAAATATCTTTGGTGATATTGGTGGCTCCTGACGCACCTCTTTTAATTTGGATAGGCTTGGAAACATCATTGTCTATGTAAATAGTAGCGGTTGCATTAGTGTATGTCCTCTATGATCTTTACATATCCCTCATTGACTCCAACTTTTCTCAAGGCTGCAAATAAGTTGTCATGTTCTACCGAGTCGAACGCCTTTTCATAGTACCCTATGCATAGCTTCAACTGGTACTCATTTGCTTTCTCGATGAGTTGGTTTAGAGCTTGCAGATGATCTGTGGTAGAATAGCCTTCTCTGAATCCAGCCTGTTCTCTGGGTTGGTTTTTATCAAGGATTTGTTTAATTCTGTTTTGGATTATGCGGGTGAAGATCTTGTAAGCATGTAAACAGGAACCTTAAAAATAATGGCTACATGGATTGTACGGGTTTGGCAGGGCGAAAAACGGAGTTTGGCTATTGGACCGGAATGAGGATAACGCAACATAAAAATGCGGAGAATCCATCACGTTGGGACTCAGGAAATTTACTGACAAAAGAAATGGGTCACGGGTCACTGAAAACAACTTTTTAATAGTAATGTTGACTTGTGCTGTTTGTCATGCAATGTGACACACGGTAAATAGATACGATTACATTACAATACGTGATTATCATTCGAATTGCATGGTTGGATATCTCAAATTTTGAATTCTTTTAAGATCATGTCTTCCATGACTTATCTCTGTTCCGTGTCCCCACACCTACTTTGTTCCCTCATAAAAATTTAAGTAACCTTACGAACCAGTACAATGCTAAGTGGCTCTTTTGAAGTAATGTCTTTCGTTCGTTCTGTTTTTTATTTCTTCTTGGAGTACGTACACCGGTTGCGCTATACGTTCGCAGTTCCTTTAACTCATATTTAGGCAAAATGAAAATCAAACAAACGTTTTCCCCTTTGGATTCTGGGGAAAACTCAACTTTGGCATTAATTGCAATGTGTGTGGTCAAGGAATCCTGGCTAGTAATTGTAAGCAACTATGTGATTATGAAATTTGCATGTTGCAATTATTTGTGGCCAGTGGGTGTAGATGACAGGTTGCTAATGATCCTGGGCACTTGTATAGGTGATTAGTATGCAACTACACGACTCCATTTGTTTAACATTATCACAAGGATGATTTTGTACCAATCCCCGAAATATGACCCTTTGCAAATGATCTTCACGGAGGTGGATTACTGCAAGTGCTGTTAAAACCGTGCTATATCACTTTCAAAAATAATTTCTAAGTACATGTGGGGTAAAATTCGGCTTCTTTCTTGAAATGGCATGCCAATGGACTTCAAGTGCAATTGTTTTTTCGCGTCAATTTTCAAAAAATAGCTAATTCTTCTAACCGGTTTAAAACTTCGAATACATCACATATATCAAAATAAATCCCTATACCTATCGTTAAAGATTTTCTATGAAGTGTTTGCAAACGTATTCTGAGTGGCTGGTGGTTGAAAATCGGGAATACTCACCGTTGTTGCGTATGCGGCGGGGTTGATACTTCGCCATTCGTGCTGGTTTCCGAAAATCTGATTTGCTTCAATAATGTCATATTTTGCCCGCCATTTGGACTCAATTACTGTATTTAAATAACAACAATTGGTGCAAGATGTTGATATTTATTTGAAAGACAAACAGACTGTTAATAACTATAACCATAACATGTGTCCACGTCAATTATTATAGAAACAATCAGCTAAAGAGAGACATATGGGTGTGGACAACGTAGTGTAGGAAAATATCTATCGATTTGTTTATCAAAGAGTCTCAAAGCGATATTATCAGACTCGGTGATATATCATAAGAATAATGCGGTTTCGGTTGTGTAGAACCTGGTTACGTGCGTGAGGACTGAGATAATTTGTTGAACGTTCGTAGTTCATTCCGGCTTCTTGTGACCGTATCGGGAAATTCTGTACATGTGTCATGGCTGTTGCGGGTACATATTGCCTGGAATGCGGTGGTGGGGGGAGTGTATTGACCCGGTGTCGATGAGGATTGAAACCAGCGACTTCTCGAAGTGTGTGATTTGAAATTAGGGGATTCCACTATAGGATGGTTTGGGACCTTTGAGGGTATTTTTAAAGTTTAGATACTTTTTTTCTTATTTCCCGGCCACTGGCTTCCCGCCCGACTGAGGAAACACCAACACGTCGTAATGTGACAATCGTATTTCCATATAGCAACTCACACATGCGAATCAAAATCGACATTAGAAAGCCAGTCACAAACAACGGATCAATTAAAGCAAATTTGATGTGGTCGATAATGGGTGTTTCCATGAATAAAAATTCAGAAATAACCCTAACTAGTGGAGTTGATCTTAAGACTCCAAAACGGTTTTGGAATAAAAAAAATATTGCTTATAACATAATAAACGACATCGAAGCATCCTATTCTCTCTCTTATAATACATCTAGCCCTATTTCTTTCATCATATGTAGTATCTCTTTGTATGTACTGCCCATTATTTTTGAGGAACAGGCCTGAGGCAAAAATAATGGGCATACAAACAAAGAATAAGGGAAGGTAAGATTGGGACGCAAGGAGGAGATCTTCATGGGAGGAGATTCCAGGACTGGAGAATGAATCTGCAGGCAAATCGCTGAGTTGATTCCAGCCAGTTGGTTAGCGTTGATGTTTAAAGGATGCGAGTGATCTGCCGTACTCAAGGATGGGATGAAACAAAGGCAAGGTACAGGAAACGGCGTGTGGTAGGGGAGGCTTGTTAACTAAAAGGCCGTGCATAATATGCAGCCGAATGGTTTTCGGCTTTTTTGCAGCTAAGTCCCGTGCATATTCCAAGATAAAATTTTAAGCGCGTGAATACCAAGGAATTTTGACGAGGAAACTCTTTAGATATCTGGTTCTTCATGCTGAGACAACAGGTTGGGAATGGGGTTCCTTTGTGTGGAAATGCCCATGAGTTTAGTCTGGCTGGCATTGGCAGCAGTGAGATTTTTGTGGTAAAAACAGTTATGAATAGTATCAATGTCTGCCTGAAAGTGATGATATAACAGTCATGGGTGCTGGGTTTGTATCGGGTGGTGTGATCAAGCATAAATTTCCAGAGAAACTCGTTGAGAGACAAGGAAGAATGAGAAAGATCAGTAAACAGAGATAAGAACAGAGAAGCGACCTCAAGACAGGCTTGGAGAACACCCAGACAGAACAGGTACAGGGTCAGAAGAAATGCCCATGAACGGAAACAGACTGTGTTCGCAGAAAACAAATTATTGAATTGTGTATATATTTGAATTGGCATTATTAAATTTTGCACTGTGTAAAAACATTTGAATTAGTAAATAGTGTTGCATTAATTAAATAAATTCTGTATTTTGTATTCAATTGTTGATATGTAATACATTATTGCTTGTGTATGATAATTCAGTTGATTGTGTCTTAATGAATTCCTTGAAGTGTGTTTAAACAATTTGTGCAGTGTGTGAATACACTGTAGCCATATAAATATGGTAATAAAATCTTTTAACAACAATTGGTAGAAATATGTGATATTTTAAAAGACAACAGACTGTTAATAAAACTAATGAAACAAAAAGGGGTCACGTTCATATTATAGAAACAATCAGCTAAAGAGAGAGAGACATATGGGGTTGGACAACGTTATTGTAGAACATAATCATACGATTGTTATCAAAGGCTATCTAAGCGTATATAGTCAGCCTCGGTTAGATCCTCATAAAGATACTTCGGTTCTGGTTGGTAGAAGAAACTGGTTACGGTTTGCGTAGAGGACTGAATATCTTTGTTTGAAAGTTTTAGTAAGTTCATTCCGGCTATTGTGACAAGTATAGAAATTATGTACATGTGTCATGGGCTGGCGTGGGACATATGCTGGAATGATGGTGGTGGGGGAGTGTCTTGACCCGGTGTCGTGAGCGATGAAAACCAGCGACTTCTCGAGTGTGATTGAATTAGGGGATTCCACTATAGGATGGTTTTGACTTATTGAAGTGTATCTTTAATTTATATCTTTTTTTCTTTCTTTTCCTGCCCTGCTTTTGCCCGCCGACTGAGGAACACCAACACGTAATGTGGACACTCGTCTTTCAATATAGCAATTACCAATATTGCGAATCAAAATAACATTAGAAAACAGGTCACAAACTAACAGATCAATTTTAAGCCAGGGACTCGTGCGGTCGATAATGGGTGTTTCCATGACTACAAAATTCAGAAATTAAACCCTAAACAGTGGGTGTTCTTCAGCTCCAACGGTTTTTTGGGCAATAAAACAAATTTGCTATAACATATAAACGACATTAGAACAGCATCTCTATCTCTCTCTCTATTACATTAGCCCTATTTCCTTTCATCATTAGTTATTGTATCATCTTTGTTTGTAATGCCAGATTTTTGAGGAAAGCCTGAGGCAAAAATAATGGCATTACAAACAAAAGAAAAGGGAAGGAAGATTGGAAGCAAGGAGGGAGATATTCATGAGAGAGATATCCAGGACTGGAGAAGACAGACTCTGGCCAGGCAAATCGCTGAGTTGATTCAAGCGCGTTGGTTAGGTGATGTTTAAAGGGAGCCGAGTGATTATGCCGTACTCAAGGATGGGATGAACCAAGGCAAGGTTTACTCAGGAAAAAGGCGATGTTGTGGTAGGGGAGCGTTGTTAAAAGGCCTCTGTGCAGAATTGCAGCGATGAGTTTCCTGGCGTTTTTGCAGCTATAGTCCACGTGCATATTCCAAGATAAATTTTAGAGACTGTGAAGACCAAGGAATTTGACAGAGGAACCTCTTTCAATATCTGGTTCCTGTGAGGACACAGGTTGGAATGGGGTTTTCGGTTGTGGAAATGCCCATGAGTTTAGTCTTGGCGGAATTGCAGTGAGATTTTTGTCGTTGGTCAACCAGTTATGAATAGTATCAATGTCCTGCTTGAAGTGATGATATTATAACAGCATGCGGTGAGGGTTTGTTATAGGTGGTGTTATCAGCATAAATTTCAGAGAAACTGTTGAGAGAAAAGGAAAGAATGAGAAGAAGAAAGAAAGATCATTAACAGAGATAAGAAAGAGAAGCGGGCTCAAGACAGAGCCTTGGAGAACACCAGACAGAACAGGTAGAGGATCAGAAGAAATGCCATGAACGGAAACAGACTGTGTTCGGCCAGAAACAAATTATTGCATTGTGTAATATATTATTGCATTGTGCATTAAATTATTGCACTGTGTAAAACATATTGCATTATGTAATATATTGTTGCATTAATTAAATTATTGTATTTTGTATTCAATTGTTGCATTATGTAATAAATTATTGCCTTGTGTATGATTAATTCCAGTTGATTGTGTCTTAATAATTCAATTGAGAGTGTGTAAATAATTTGTGTAGTGTGTGAATACACTGTAGCCTATAAATTTGGAATAAAATACTTTTACCACATGTTATGGAATGATTCTTACAGTGTGAGTTATTTATGATATCTAGGGTGTACAAGCTGTCTAAAAAATGGCAAATCAAAAACCGATTTCTTTTTTCATTATTATATCTCAACATAAGTAAGTCGTTTTGTACATCACATTAAAGAGAAAAGACCAGGCTTTCCAGTATTTTATTTTTTGTTTCATCTCATTTGCTTGTTTCAATCGAAAGATAACTCGAGTTTACTGCGGAACACAAAAACCGAGTTTGTGCCACTTTCTGGTTGAGTGAAAACGGTGAAAGAATTAATTAAACATAAGTTATTCACATTTGAACAGATATGAAATTCTCTAAAAAGGGATTAACTTCATAAAGAAACTCTAAAAGATACTAAAACAGTTACGTAATGGTGGAAGTTATGATCAGTAATAATAATGATCAGAAGTAATAATCAGTAATAATAGTAAGTTCTGGCTTTAAGATAAAGTGAATAAAATTCAACATACTATTGTTTGTTAGAAGAGAACCATGAGCGTACAGCAACCTGGAGGAGAGAGTTTTTATGGTCTTGAAGTATCATGAAACGCAAATTCCTACCAATACCTTGATACTTTGCTTCCAAATTCACATTTTTATTGACTTCAACAATTAGTAAATGCACAAAGATAGTGCAATATTTTTAAACCATTTCTTTGGATTTGGAGTGTTTATTTTGGTTGCAATTAAATTCCTTCTGGCATGATTTTAACAGATACCAATTTTGTAATAAATTCAAAGCTCCATTTCATTGACGTGCAATAAATATTTGTATTGTTTATTATTTATGAAAAGATATTTATCATTGAACTGATTATGTTAACTATTAAAACTTGTGTCGATAAAGCTAGTCCTTTGTTTACTTTAATCTGTGTTTTGTTTCTTTTGTCAAGTTGCAATCTTTTGTGAGCTTCAAGACAGTATGGCATAACTGCGCGAAACAACTCTGCCCATGCATAAAAGTGGCACAAAAATCGATTTTGGTGTATCGCAGTAAATTGATTATATCTCTGGATTAACAAAAGCAAATAAGATGAAACAAACACCGTTGGAAAGCCTGGTCTTTGTTTTTTAATATTATGCCAAGTAAGAATGACTTTCATGTTTAACCAATTTTTTTCTGATTGTACCACTTTTTTGAGGCAGGCTGTATATCAGCATTTTTTTTTTTTTTTTTTTTTTTTTTTTTTTTTGAACATATCCAGTGGCGTAGCTAGTGGATGTGGCGCCCGGGGCAAGATGTTAACGTGGCGCCCCCAGCTCATAGCATGAGCAAAAACAGGTGAGATCCAGGGGCTCGCCTTAGGGCCCCTAACGTGGTCCCGAGGCAAAGCCCCTTACGGGGTCCAGGGGCGGAGCGTCCGGAAGCTCTCGAGTTTTAGCATGCTTGAGTGTCTTCGGAGAGCTCTCAGGTATCTCAGCGAAGCAGATGAACCATACTGCCCCTGGAGGAAGTTCAGGGGCGGAGCCCCCGGAAGCTGTGGGGTTTTAGCATGTTTTAATGCCTTCGGCGAGCTCTCCTTTATCTCATTATCATGAAGCAAATGACCTGTACTTGCCCCTGGTGGGGGGCGAAGCCCCCGGAAGCTCTCGGGTTTTAATATATTTAAGTGCCTTCGAAGAGCTCTCAGATATCTCATTATCTCGAAGTAGATACTGCCCCTGGCGCCGGCGGAGGTCCAGGGGCGGAGCCCCCGGAAGCTGTTGGGTTTAACATGTTTGAGTGCCTTCGGAGATATCTCAATTATCTCATTATCATGACGCAGATGACCTCTACACTGCCGCTTGGGCGAGCCCCGGAGCCTCTCGACCATTTAAGCATGTTTAAGTGCCTTCGGAGATCTCTCTTTTATTCATTATATGAACAAATGATCTATACTTAACCCCTGGGGGGGTCCAGGTGGCGAAGGCCCCTGGAAGCTCTCGAGTTTGAACAAGTTTAAGTACTTCGAAGGGCTCCAGTATGAACTATAGGCCTTACTGCCTGTGACAGTTTTCAATTTTATTTTCCCACGTCATTTCAGCCCCCCCTGAGGTGGCGCCGGGCACGTGCCCCCCTCCCCCTCTCCACCACTGAAAGTATCCCATGAACTTAGTCCACAATTAACCCTTTACGAAATGTAAAGATTGGCATATTTTGGTCTGTAAATATAGACAATAACTCCTCCAGAACTGATACATGATAGTGATACATGACACAAGTCAATATTTGTTCAAATGCTTTTATTGAGTATTAGATGTAGAACGTTCGGAGCATCGGTGGTAAATTGTGACCGGTTTTGTGTAGGGTAAATAGCATCACAATCATTCTTCTGCAGTCAATACATAGCCCGATTTTGTTTGTACATGATTTGCTTTGCTGAACACCGTTCATTTTAATGTTGATCCGTGGACAGAGCGCACAACCGACTACTTGATTCAAACAACTGTAGCTCTGTCTATACCTAACCGACGGTAATGACTTGAGCAACTAAAGATAATTAAGCTAACTTTCAGATGATATCACATACATTAGATAACGTGGCAGTTTTTTTACTCACCCTGTACAAGAATGATCATTCTAGCCCCCGTTTTTCTGCGTACATTGTTAGGCAAGTAAGAACGCTAACTTTCTTGCATCACCATATTATACACTCGTGTGACGTGTTGTAGACCAGAGACAGACTTCTCGCTTGAAAGCACAGCGTGTAGTGGTCACATGGCTCAAATAAGGTAACCACAATTGACTTTTTTTCATACCCGGTACACTGAATAACGTATTCTCACATGTTTAACCTAAGTGATTCCAATTTTGTGGTTAATATTTGTCTAGCTCAAATCATGGACCTAATCAAGGGGTGAAGCCCATTCAAAACAAGTCGTCCGTGCTGACATTTTGAATATTGCACTTATAATTATTCGTTTGGGTGCTTGTATACACACAGTAATGTGCAATTCTATACAACCATTCCGGCAAAATTCAGTTGTTGGAGTTGGTGCTATTGGGTGGTTAATGTTGTCCTACCCTTGGCCACACCAACGAAATGAGAATGACACGTCGTCGCCTTGATTTAAATAACCGCCTCAATGATTACATCTTTCACCTCAGTGCGCATTGCATTATGGAAAAAAGAGTATCTGGCACAATGACCAGGTGCACTATTATTACACCTGGCCACGCTAACCATACATCAATTTGTATCCCCTACCGGATTAGTGTATATTCAAAACGGCACCCAAATATTGGAAGAAGCGGAGGCAGCGCCATGGCTGGCTAGTTGGTACTCTATGTTTCTTTGTGGTCGGGAAAAAACATGCGAGACGATGAACTTCTAAAGATTACGTAACGGTTTTCCTCTCTATCTATATAGAACGCATTCTACCGAAGGCCGAATTTGTTTAAGTCCGAAGCTAGGCTACTCTGTACTTAACCAATTGTGACACAAAGACGAAAGATATCCTACGATTTTTGTGAACAGCACTTGCTGATGATAAGTCTTGTAATTTTATATTTTTGACAGGCCTTTTTATTTTTAAATCATTGCGAGATTGTTAAAACTGTCAACATCCAAACCTTTTTCCCCAAACCAAGGCTTTTGTTATTTGTTTTTAGCCTTACCAAAAATAATATTTGAACTTTATGGCCTTTTTACACTCTAACTTCCAAATTCTTTTTGTTTGGTTTTTTTGGTCTGTTTTGTTTTTACTGGGAAATAAAATTTCCAATTTTATTGAATTGTCAATTATTGTGTAATCGAAAGCACATCTATTTGTCCTAATATTAAATCACTTCTTCATTTGCACGACGTTTTACAAGCACTCTAACAATCGGTAAGGATAATCCATGGATATCTTTTCGGACTTACGTAAATTCGGACTTGGTAGGGCCTACCATATAGAAACCTCTTGGCCTAATAGAGAGGAGGACAAAACAACACACGAGTTTCAAAGACCCAATCACGTTGCCGCCTTTTGTTATTAACATCCTACAGCATTCCAATTTACCGGCTTAAGGTAATGCGATAATTGCCCTCTAAGCAAGAGGGAAACGCGGCTCTCGGAAAGTGGGCGCGGGGCATACTGGGTAGGATTTTTAAACCATTTTGACAATTTAGCAACGCAAGAAACATGGGAGAAAATCTATACTACGACAACATAGGTTATGAAAAATATTAAACTGTCGTGCAATACAAAATACGTTAGAAAATTGCTCATATACTGTTTTGGGGAGAAGGTTTGAAGAGTTTTTCTATAGTTTGAGAGTGTGAGATCATAATTTTTGGGGCAACGGCTGGGAAATGTGGGGAACAATTTAAAATGTGGGGAGTGGGAGGTTAGCAAAAGGTAAATTTGAAATGAAGTACAAAGTACACGAGTACTATGGTCTCTTATAATGTAAAAATGGTAGCGGCAGGCCCGTAACAGGATTTTTAGGGGGATGACTTTTACCCTCAGATTCGCCGGGGGGCGCGGAATTTGGCAAGAGTGATACTTTCTACCGAAAGTTAACCTTTTTTCGACCAAAAAACACATAAAAACCCTATCTTTTACACTCTTCTTTTTATGCCCTTTATTTTTTTTGGGGGGGAGCGGTTTTTTAGATTGGCGTCTGCCCCCCTCGCCCCGCTGATTACGGTTGGGTATAGTTGGCGAGCTTTCGACCTTGAGGTTTAACAGTTCAAGTGAAAGTTAGAAGATTAAGAGATTTCGAAATAAATTTTTTGGTGATAGTAAATAAAAGAGTCCTGAGAACTTAAATACTCACCTTTAAAATGCCTCAATTCCAAAGTAGAGATGAATCGGATTTTGATGAAGCATAAGGTAATAAAATATGAAACTCCTGCAATTTTGATGACGTCATAAGGTAATACAATATGAAAATACTGCATATACGGAAGAAACATTGATATTTGCAAAATTTTAGTGGCCAAATAAATCATAGTTGTAACACTTTTAAAACATTTTCCATCATTGTAGAGACCGATACCGTCATTATGAAAATAATGTAAGTATGTTGGTACTCATTCATTTTGTCTCAAAGGAAAGATGGAACTACCTGGCTATCTATTGACAAACTAAAATCAAATGTCTGTGATATTCCTGTGACGTACTGTAGGCGTGTTGGTATTTCCCTCCCGAAATGGGGGGGGGGGGTGCCACACCCATTCCCCCCCCCCCACTCACTTGGGGATCACCCTTTACCTTGCTATACCCGGGTAGTGTTTTTGATGGGGGGCATATGAAAAGGACATAATGTCAATTGTCAATTACATTAATAATTTAACACCGGAAATGGGGGTTAGGGGCGAAAAGAATAGAAGAGAGCGGTGGTTAACACCCCCCCCTTCGGAAGACGAGGTTTAATAATCTATAATTTATTCAATTTTGAATAGTATAAAATAGCAACACTAATAATTCAGATGAAACAGAGACCTTGGAATCCGTTCGACATGGTATCGGCTATCAAACAGTCACAACGGGAAACAAATTCAACATAAACCGGAAGTTAAAATATAACAATTTGGTGGGTTTTTCGAGGTAGAATTCCATGTAGTTGCGCGTTGGCACCAGTTCGAAGTTATACTTGTTACAAGTACTACATTGAACTTTCATTACACCGTTTCTCAATAGTCGGAAATGATCGGAACATTTTCATATTATTTTTCACAAGATTTTTAACAATTACCGGGTCACCAAAATCACCAATATGCAGACTTATTCTACAGTCGTAGTCCACAACTGAGATGACGGATTTGATGGGGTTTTCGATATTTTCTGAAAACAATTTCCTCTATTT